>CM064518.1:23115434-23212158 GCA_032716605.1 Paralithodes platypus | reverse complement strand
CTCACATGATATCATTAGAACCAAGGTTCATTAAATGTTTTATTTAGCAAGCGCGAAATATCTTTGAAATCATGAGTCTGAACTGCCTGTACAATACCCTTCACTACTGGACACAATATATGTTCAATATATTCAATATATTATATAACATAATTTCCAATATTCTATTTAAGACAGCCAAAGAGAGTTCCACAGGAGCAAACAAAGCAAAACTAATAGACAGGAAAGCGAACCTAGACACAACTAAGACATTCTTCACCCACAGTATAATTGGTGAGTGGAATAAGCTCCCTAATGAATTGACAGTCTATATATACACATATAAAGAAAGGTTAGACTCATACCACAGATAAATTGGTTTGGAGTAGAAAATAATTACCGACAAGAGAACATGGCACAAATTAACTCTTTTATCAAAAAAGAAAAAAAAATGAAGATATGCCTGGCATTATTTTTCCATTTGTAACTATTCTATAAATTCCTTCAGGTGATTTCAAAGCCTTGCAAGGTTTTTCACTTCTAACTTGTTTCGTGTATGGCAATTGCGGATAGAGGAGGGGAGGAGGGAGAGAGAAGGAGGGAGCTCATCTTTGCGATTCCTTTCTTCATTTATCTTATCTTAGGGTTTTGATATTATTACTAGGAATAAGTCCTGGCCACCTCGCAAGGATCGTAAGATGTGTGTGGCCAGTGTATCTATGTAAATATCTCTCGTCATTCAGACATTAATCAGTTTAGTCTTCCTCCCACTCCTCCACTTAGGCTCCAATTTTTCCTTCCCACTCCCCCCCCCCCTCTCTCTCTCTCTCTCTCTCTCTTCGCTTCCCTATCTATCTTCTCTCTCTCTCTCGCTCATCTCTGTCTTCTTTTCTATCCTTTCCTTCAAAACTTTCCTTTTCTATCGGATATGCCATCTCTACTAGAATTAAGTCCCGACCACTTCGTTTGGATCGTAAGGTCTGTGTGGCCAGTGTATTCATGTAAATTTATGTAAATATGTAAATCTCATTTTTGTTTCTCTCTCTCTCACACACACACGCAAACAGTAGCAAGACCCCCCCCCCCCCCACCCCCCCCCCCCCCCCCCCCCCCCACCACACACACACACAAACATAAATATTGCAACCAACCCTATACATATTCAACGTAGAAATAACCTTATACCTTTTACAACACAAGCGCTGGCAAAATATAACAGCATGCAAATATTACCTAAGGCGGGAGACCCACTGTATATAAGCTGAATGTAATTGCCTGTAAAGTTTAGGTGAGATTTTAAGGGGGGTCACCTGCTTTTTTTTTTATCTTTCTCTCCTTTTCTCTCTTTCCCTGGCTTGTATCCATTCGGCCCCATTCAGCCAACTGTTTTAAGACGTTTATCCCCATCCAGGTGTCGATTTCTTACTGGCGAGCGATAGGGAGTGAAATCTTAAGCTTGAAGGATATCTACGGACCAAAAAAAAACTTAAAAAAAAAAAAAAACAAAAACCTCCCCTACATTCCCTCAAAATACACACACAATCATTGTTTTCACATACAGTTTCCTAAGGGGGGGGGGGGGGGGGGGGGGGGGGGGGGGGTAGTTTTTTGTTTTGGGGTTAGTTTTATAGCAGGGTTTTAATTGGGAAGTATAGTTAATTCTAGTATTACTTTAGTATTATTCTTTGACTACACTATTATTATTTTTTTCCTCTATCTCTCTCTCTCAAGTGTCTTACAGTTTTCCTTTTCTATTCACCTCCTTCACCTATACTTTCATTCACCATTTCTCATCTTTGGTTTAAACAGTATCTTAGTTTACTTCATCATTTAGCGTCATAGCTCTGGTTCCCACGTTTCTCTGTCCACCAAGCCCATGTTTATTCGGATTTCTTCCTCCTCCTTTACCTATTCCCTATTCTTATCTTCCCCTCCCTTCCTTATATACCTCATCCTCCTACTTTCATAGTCTTTTTCTCCTCTTCCTCCTCACTTTAATCCCTCCTTTCTCTTCAAAATTCTCTCATTCTTCTATATTCTTTTCTCTCTCCGACTCCGCAGACTGCTCCGCCTGCGCGGGTTCCACTCCCCCATCTCCTCTCCACTTCCTCACTGTAACCTAATTAAGTTAACTCAGTAAAATTCTTCAATCTAAGCAACTTCCTCTCGGCCCTTGATCTCTTCCTCCTTCTAGTGACTTCTCGTTTTATATCTACTCCTTGTTTCTCTACCTGGTGACTCACCATTCTCATACCTATTTCCTCTATCTCTCTATATATCTCTCTCTCTCTCTCTCTTATAATCTTAATCTTGTTCTTCTTTTTCTTTTTTCTGCTCCTCCTTTTTCTCTACCTGACCACCGACCCCCCTCCCATAAACTATTACTATCTCCCCCCCCCCTCTCTCTCTCTCTCTCTCTCTCTCTCTCTCTCTCTCTCTCTCTCCTATTTATCTTACTTCAATTTTTCTTCCCAGTTCCTCCACTCTCCACCGCCATTATCATCCATCTCTCTCTCTCACTCTCTACCTTGGAAAATCCCCTAATTAATCTCTCTCTCTCTCTCTCTCTATTCCATTCTCCTTTCCGTTATCCCCACCCCTTTTCTATATATCTATTTACCATTTATTTTGGTTTAAGGGGGGATGGGCCGGTTTTCTGGACCACTTTCTCCCTCATGTTTAGCCCCATTAGTTTTCAGATGTTAAGATGTTTGCCCCATTAGTTAGTCGAGTTTAAGACCTTTCGCCCCATTTCTTCGTCAATATTAAGGCCTTTCGTGCTATTTAGGTGTCGATTTTTTCCCTGGCGAACGATAGTGAGCCTGTAATGTTGGAAGAACCGGCCTTCGGCCGGCACATTTTTCTACCGAAAAATGTACAAATTAATCTAGAAGGGGAATCTAATGGATGTTTTTTATTTGTAATATGATGGAGGCCTAGGGAAGAAACTAGATACATAATGAATACATTAAAAAATCGCCCAAAAAGTGAACCATCCCCCCCCCCCCTCCCCCTTAAAGTCAGTATATATTCAATCACTCAGAACGATGAAGCCAGGAGGTCGTACTCCAAATTACGAGTGAAACAAAGAGACAGGCGAGTGTTACAACCGGCTCGTTCGTAGTCTTTAGTCTTTACCTGTATACATAGCCTATATACGGCGCCTGGTTGTTTTGTCATTGGCTTTTCATAGCTTCCGACATCTTGAAGCCACAACGTTACTATCTCACTGTTTCATCTCGCAACCTTGGACAACTCTCTCTCTCTCTCTCTCTCTCTCTACAACTCTCTCTCTCTCTCTCTCTCTCTCTCTACAACTCTCTCTCTCTCTCTCTCTCTCTCTCTCTCTCTCTCTCTCCAACGACACCCTATCGACTTTTCATTCACGAGGCCCTGCACTCATCGCATATTATTTTTGAGTATGGGTATATTGTTAATGGTGTTAATATACAGTATCTTAGAAACAACTAGTGTAATTGCCGACTTGTGAGTTTCGTGCTATAAGGAAGTTGGAGCTGTAGACAACGATATTTAACATAACTTACAGCTAAAATACGGTCGTAGTACATTTATAAATACATAAAACCCAATTCAACATACCATTCATCCATCAGAAACCTACAGTATTATTGCATTTCTGTTTTCAATCGATGTCTACAGCTCCAACTTCCTTATAACCTGAAACTCGCAAGTGGTCAATTGCTGGCATGTCGGAGGTCTTCGTGGTAATGTTCTGAACAGTGCACTGATATCTACTCTGTCAAATCCTTTAAGTATCTTAACAGATTTGACAGAGTAGACATCAGTGCACTGGTCACGATTAAATACAATGCTGCAACCCGAGGTAATGGAATGACATTCAGAGAGAGAGAGAGAGAGAGAGAGAGAGAGAGAGAGAGAGAGAGAGAGAGAGAGAGAGAGAGACTTTCAATCTAGTTGCGTATACCTGTGGGAAGGCGTTTGTAAATGCTGCCATAAGAATGTTGCCAATCATAGATGTTGCAGGGAAAACGCTCGTGTGCTTCCGGGGCGATCTGTTAAGGGGGGTCACCTGACCTTGTTCTCTCCTTTTCTCTCTTTCTCTGGCTTGTATCCATTCGGCCCCATTCAGCCTACTGTTTTAAGATGTTTGTCCCCATTCAGGTGTAACAAAAATCCTGGCAAGCGATAGCGAGCCAGCATTGAATGGAGAAATCCGGCTTCGCCGGAGAAATTTTTCTATCGAATAATTTACAAATTTGGCCTGCTGTCAAAAGCAATTTTTAGAATATGCTGGCTCGCTTCCGCTCGCCAGGACAAAATCGACACCTGGGTGGGGATAAACGTCTTAAAACAGTAGGATGAATAGGGCCAAATTAATACAAACCAGAGAGCGAGGGAGAGAAAGAGAAAACAACCGAGGTGGGCTCCCTTAAGGGGAGGTTTTTAGTTGATTCCCTAGATTTCCATCAAACTTAAAATTACTCCCCCTAGACCCCCTTTCAAGATAAATTTGTACATTTTTCGGTAGAAAAATGTCCCGGCCGAAGGCTGGTTCCCCTTAAATTACAGGCTCGCTATCGCTCGCCAGGAAAAAATCGACACTTAAATGGCACGAATGGTCTTAAAATTGACAGAAGTGGGGCAAGGGGTCTTAAAATCGCCAAACTAATGGGGCGAACTTCTTAAAATCACAAAAACAATGGGGCTAAACATGAGGGAGAGGGGGGTCCAGAAAACAATCCTCCAGGTGGAAATCTCCCCTTAATCAACCCTTTGACTGCCATAAACCCTTCCTAAACTGAATCAAATCGTCTAATTATGGCCAGAATAACCTGCCACATTGCGTCATAATCCTCAAGGGGTTAAGACGTGAGGAGAAGTGAACTGGGGGATAGAAAAATAATAATGAAATAATAATGAAAAATAATAATGAAAAATAGTAATGAAAAATAGTAATGACAAATAATAATGAAAAATAATAATGAAAAATAATAATGAAAAATAATAATGAAAAATAATAATGAAAACAATGATAATAATGAAAGGAAGTTAATTGCTTGCACGGTAGTAAATATATATATAATGACTACATGGGATAACACTGAACACATATGGAGATAAATAGATTGGGAGATAAGAACAAATAAAATAAACTGGGAAATGTAAGAACAAAAAATATCGATAGGCATAATGGGAGAACTTATAAATCCGAACAGGAAATAATTGGGAACGAATTGAAGACATGTTGGGAGAAATTAATTGCGGGAGATGAGAAATATAACGAAATCGAAGAAAATTATGGGCAAGGTGGGATGAAATAGACATGAAAATAAGGGAAATAGGAAGGAATGAAGATCTGAACAAAACAACGGAATGAGCGCAGGAGAAACGTGGAAACGAAAATAAGGAACAAGGAGATAAATGGATTGGGGAGATGAGAGGAGAGAACATGAATGGAAGAGAGACGGAGGAGGGGAAGACATGGGTGAAAAGAAGCATGTGGGCTGTGAAGAAGTGGATAGCTCTGTGTGTGTGTGTGTGTGTGTGTGTGTGTGTGTGTGTGTGTGTGTGTGTGTGTGTGTGTGTGTGTGTGTGTGTGTGTGTGTGTGTGTGTGTGTGTGTGGGAAGATAAGTGTGTGTGTGTGTGTGTGAGAGGATAATGTGTGTGTGATGGAGTGGATAGTTGTGTGTTTGTGTGTGAAGGCGTGGATAGCTGTGTGTGTGAAGGAGTGGATAGGTGTGTGTGAAGGCGTGGATAGGTGTGTGTGAAGGCGTGGATAGGTGTGTGTGAAGGAGTGGATAGGTGTGTGGATAGGTGTGTGTGAAGGCGTGGATAGGTATGTGTGAAGGAGTGGATAGGTGTGTGTGAAGGAGTGGATAGGTGTGTGTGAAGGCGTGGATAGGTGTGTGTGAAGGAGTGGATAGGTGTGTGTGAAGGAGTGGATAGGTGTGTGTGAAGGCGTGGATAGGTATGTGTGAAGGAGTGGATAGCTGTGTGTGTGTGTGTGTGTGTGTGTGTGAAGGAGTGGATAGCTGTGTGTGTGTGAAGGACTGGATAGGTGTGTGTGTGTGTGTGTGTGAAGGACTGGATAGGTGTGTGTGTGTGAGAGAGGATAATGTGTGTGTGATGGAGTGGATAGGTTTGTGTGTGTGTGTATGAGGGAGGATATGTACAAAGGAGTACAACGGAAATCAAGCAACAACAGATCTAGTGACCCTTCTAGGTTGCTTGTCCTCCAAAACACTGAGGATCAAGTGTCCAAACAGTGGTTTAGAGTGGGTAAGGGAACATTGGAAAGGGAATTACTGCCCTGGAACTAATGTCCGTGGCAGGATTAGGAAGTTAGTAGAGGACAGATGGGTTAGTAACTGAGGGGGGGATAAAATAAAGTTATTCATTTACAAACGCAGTCAGTCGCGGGTTTGATGAGAGATATTTGTCAAGGCGGAGTTTAAATGAATCAACGGTGATGCAGTCTATAACGTTTCGGGGAAGCCCATTCCACAAGTTGACAACTCGATTGAAGAAGAAATTCTTAGATTCGTGCGAGTTAAAAGATTTACCAATAATTTTGCAACCGTTTCCCCGCGTGTAATTAGATGGTCGATAGTGAAGTACTTACTACAGTTCATATTATCGATGCCTTTGATGATTTTGAACACTTGAATTAAGTCACCTCTTAATCTGCGCTGGGTTAAAGGAAATAGATTTAATTCTCTAAGCCGCTCTTCGTATGGTTTGTTCTTTAGGCTAGGTATCATTTTGGGAACCTCTACGTTGAACTCGTTCTAGCTTGTTTATATCTTTTTGGTAATAAGGGCACCAGGATTGAACGCAGTATTCCAGAAGAGGGCGGACTAAGGAATTGTAAAGGGTTAGGATAACTTCTTTTGATTTATGCTCAAATGACCTGCCTATAAAGCCAATTATTTTGTTTGCCTTCTTAACAACTTCTGAACATTGTTGACTCGGTTTTAGGTTACTCGATATTGTTACTCCCAGATCGGTTTCTCTGTTTACATTCTTAAGCTGAGTGCCATTCATCGAATAGTTTGCCTTCTCATTTAGGTATCCGACATGTAGTACTTTACATTTATCCGCATTGAAACTCATTTGCCAAATTTGGGCCCAACATGACAATTTATCTAGATTGTGTTGCATATCGTCAACTTGTTCTTTTGAGAGTACGCTATTTGCAATTTTTTGTATCGTCAGCAAATTTTGAGATTGTACAGGTGAGACCCTCATCTATGTCGTTGATGTAAATTAGAAAGAGAATTGGTCCTAGTACCGATCCCTGGGGTACCCCGCTACTTACATTGGTCCATTTAGATGCCTTACCGTTTATGACTACCCTTTGCTTTCTGTTGCTGAGCCAATTTTCTATCCATTTCAACACAACGTCTTGTATTCCATGCGCTTTTAGTTTTAGCAGTAAACGTTTGTGGGGAACTTTGTCAAAGGCCTTTTGAAAATCAAGGTATATAATATCTACAGCTTTACTCTCATCGTAGAGGTTGAGGATATCGTGGAAGAAGTCTAAGAGGTTTGTTAAACAGGAACGTTTTTTACGAAAGCTGTGTTGAGCATCTTTAAGTATGTCCTCTAAGTGATTTACGAGTCTGTCTCGTATGACCGTTTCTAGCATTTTACATACAACTGAGGTTAAGCTAATTGGACGATAGTTACTGGGTAGGGATTTGCTGCCTTTTTTGAATATCGGTGTTACGTTGGCTAGCTTCCACTGATCAGGCATAGTTCCAGACTGATGATGAAGGAGTCGGTAGGTGTATGTGTGTGTGTGTAGGTGTGATGGTGTGTGTATATGTGGTATGTGTGTGAGAAGCTGTGTGTGTACAGTATGTGAGGGTGGACTTGAATTTGAGGATGTGAGTGTGTGTGAGTGTGTGTGTGTGTCATGATGGAAGTAGAAGGGTAGAAGAAAATGAAAAATGAAAAGAATAATAGAAGGGGTGAAAGTAAAGGAAATAAACCAAAATAAAGTGATGACAAATGGAAGAATAATAGAAGAGGATAAAGTAAAGGACATAAACCAAAATAAAGGAACGGAAAAGAAATAAAGTAAAGGAAATAAACCAAAATAAAGGGACGTAAAAAAATAAAGTAAAGGAAATAAACCAAATAAAAGAACGGAAAAGAAATAAAGTAAAGTAAATAAACCAAAATAAAGGGACGTAAAAAAATAAAGTAAAGGTAATAAACCAAATAAAAGAACGGAAAAGAAATAAAGTAAAGTAAATAAACCAAAATAAAGGACCGGAAAAGAAATAAAGTAAAGGAAATAAACCAAAGTAAAGGTACGGAAAAGAAATAAAGTAAAGGTAATAAGGGACGGAAAAGAGATAAAGTAAAGGAAATAAAGGAACGAAAAAGAGATAAAGGAAAGGATATAAAGGACGGAAAAGAGATAAAGTAAAGGAACGGAAAAGAGATATATGGGGCAGAGCGGTGAAACACAAAACATGAAAGGGATGAAGAGAATTTTTGTATGTGTGTTCAGAAGAGGAAGGTCTGAGAATGTGAAGGGGAGAGGAGGAGGAAGAGGAAGAGGAAGAGGAAGAGGAAGGAGGAGGAGGAGGAGGAGGAGGAGGAGGAGGAGGAGGAGGAGGAGGAGGAGGAGGAGGAGGAGGAGGAGGGGTAAGAGGAGGAGTAGGAGGAAGAGGAGTAGGAGTGGAAGGAGACATTAAGGGGACAGTGGCTGTTTGTTTGGTCTATTAATTCATTTATTCATATATATTTTAAGTTTCCTCCCTAGACCTTCATCAAGCTTAGAAAAACACCCCCTAGACCCCCCCTTCAAGATAGATTTTTACACTTTTCGGTAGAAAAATGTCCCGGCCAAAGGCCGATTCCTCCTAAAATTACAGGCTCGCTATCGCTCGCCAGGAAACAATCGACACCTGAATGGCACGAAGGGTCCTAATATTGACAAAGAAATGGGGTGAAAGGTCATAAAATCCCCAAAGTAATGGAACCAACGTCTTAAAATCTCAAAACTAGTGGGGCTAATCATTAGGGAGAAGGTGGTCCAGAAAAACATAAGGCAAGAAGACAAGTGAAGAGGAATGGAACTACGAATGGAAGACGTGAAGAAGAAAACATATACGAAGAAAGAAAAATGGATAAAGTAGAGAAGAGGAAAAGGGGAAGAAGCAGCAGGAGAAGGATAAAGAAAGAGAGAAGAGAGAAAGATACCAACGGAGAGAAGGGAGGAGGGGGAACACGGAGAGAAGGGAGGAGGGGGAACACGGAGAGAAGGGAGGAGGGGGAACACGGAGAGAAGGGAGGAGGGGGGAACACGGAGAGAAGGGTGGAGGGAACACGGAGAGAAGGGAGGAGGGGGAACACGGAGAGAAGGGTGGAGGGGGAACACGGAGAGAAGGGAGGAGGGGGAACACGGAGAGAAGGGAGGAGGGGGAACACGGAGAGAAGGGAGGAGGGGGAACACGGAGAGAAGGGTGGAGGGGGAACACGGAGAGAAAGGGTGGAGGGGAACACGGAAAGAAGGGAGGAGGGGGAACACGGAGAGAAGGGAGGAGGGGAACACGGAGAGAAGGGAGGAGGGGAAACACGGAGAGAAGGGAGGAGGGGGAACACGGAGAGAAGGGGTGGAGGGGGAACAGGGAGAGAAGGGAGGAGGGGGAACACGGAGAGAAGGGAGGAGGGGGAACACGGAGAGAAGGGAGGAGGGGGAACACGGAGAGAAGGGAGGAGGGGGAACACGGAGAGAAGGGTGGAGGGGGAACACGGAGAGAAGGGAGGAGGGGGAACACGGAGAGAAGGTGGAGGGGGAACACGGAGAGAAGGGAGGAGGGGGAACACGGAGAGAAGGGTGGAGGGGGAACACGGAGAGAAGGGAGGAGGGGGAACACGGAGAGAAGGGTGGAGGGGGAACACGGAAAATATGTGAAGATGGGTTGGATTTGGAGGGGGGAGGAGAGGAGGAGTAAGAAGTGGTGGAGGAGGGTTAAGGGGGGTCACAGGGCTTTTTTTTGTCTCTCCTTTTCTCTCTTTCTCTGGCTTGTATCTATTCGGCCCCATTCAGCCCACTGTTTTAAGACATTTACCCCCATCCAAGTGTCAATATTTTCTTGGCGAGCGGTAGCGAGCCAGCATATATATATTTTTGTTTTACAGCAAGCTAAATTTGTACATTTTTCGATAGAAAAATGTCCCCGGCGAAGCCGGATTTCTTCATACAATGCTGGCTCGCTATCGCTCGCCAGGAAGAAATCAACACCTGGATGGTGATAAATGTCTTAAAACAGTTGGCTGAATGGGGCCAAATGGATACAAGTCAGAGAAAGACAGAAAAGGAGAGAAAGATAAAAAACGCAGGTGACCCCCCTTAAGAAAGGAAGAAGAGAGCAACATAAAACACATGGGAGAGAGAGAGAGAGAGAGAGAGAGAGAGAGAGAGAGAGAGAGAGAGAGAGAGAGAGAGAGAGAGAGAGAGATAGAGAGAGACAGAGACAGAGACAGAGACAGAGAGAGAGAGAGAGAGAGAGAGAGAGAGAGAGACCATTGTATGTTAAAATAAATTGATTTATGATCACTATTTCCTAGTTGGTCTCCTATCTCTACATTATTTATCATTTGTTCATTATTACTGAGAACTAAATCGAGGATATTATTACCTCTAGTAGGCGAGTCTATGAATTGAAATAAAAAACTATCCTGTACCGCCTCAATAAACTATCCTGTACCGCCTCAATAAACTATCCTGTACCGCCTCAATAAACTATCCTGTACCGCCTCAATAAACTATCCTGTACCGCCTCAATAAACTATCCTGTACCGCCTCAATAAACTATCCTGTACCGCCTCAATAAACTATCCTGTACCGCCTCAATAAACTATTCTGTACCGCCTCAATAAACTATCCTGTACCGTCTCAATAAACTATTCTGTACCGCCTCAATAAACTATTCTGTACCGCCTCAATAAACTATCCTGTACCGCCTCAATAAACTCTTTTGAATCTGAGTCGCCGATTTGATGCTGCCAATCAATATTCGGAAAATTAAAATCCTCCATAATACACACATTGCTAAACCTTGATGCTATTTTCACTTCCTGCCATAAAGCTGTACCTTCGTTTCTACTCATATTTGGTGGTCTATAAATAACTCCAATAATTATGGTCTCACTACCTTCGCTAACCTCAAGGCCTTGGGGCTGTTCGGCCAGGCAGCTTGAGGAACAACAACCTCAACCCAAACACTTTCGTTATCAGTATTTAGTCTAATACCTGATTTAATACAGCATTTTAAAGAACTCCTGACAAACACTGCTATTCCACCGCCCCTCCTACTTGTTCGGTCGCGTTTAAACAAACTATATCCTGGTATATGGAATTCTGCTAAAAAAAATCTTGATTCTGTATTAATCCATGTTTCAGTCAGTGCTATAATGTCTATATTTTCGTTGCTAACAAGTGCTCTAAGTTCATCCATTTTGTTACATAAACTCCTACAGTTTGTATAATATTGCCAATAATGTAGCTCGTGTGACTGAGGCGGCAGCGGTGACTTGTATTGGTGTACTTAATTTAATGCCTAAACTTTAAAGGGAACTCTCGGTAATTAACTCACTGTAAAACCTATAATTGTCCACTTCTCTTTTTATTAACTATCTCTTCCTTTTCTGAAACTAAAGTGACTTCACTCTTGTATGTTCCTTTCTTTTCATTACTCACTTACCATATATATATATATATACTGTATATATATATATATATATTGAGAATATATCACAAATACACGTGAGCCACTAAATGTTTCTAGTCTCAGAGTGGGGATCGAACCATCGACCATCAGGACGATAGCCGACGCTTTAATCAATTACACCACGACAGTCTATTATATATCTGTACAGTATATATACATATATATATATATATATATATATATATATATATATATATATACTGTGTATATATATATACAGGGTGTTCCAGAAATATGTGCCGAAAATCAGGGGATATATTCCTGACACATAATTGAATGTAAATAACTAAATGACCATATAAGCAAATATCAATAGTTGTCGAGTTACAGCACCTAACAGGTCTGCTTGAATGGGTTTTACTCCGGGAATTGCTTGTAAATGAAACATTTACCAAGGACAACGTGATTTATTAACAAAATAAAACAGTATTTCCAGTATGACAATAAAATTACAGTAAATGTTCAAAATTCCTTGTAAATGAAACATTTACCAAGGAGAACGTGATTTATGAACAAAATAACACAGTATTTCCAGTATGACAATAACATTTACACTAAATGTTCAAAATTCCTTGTAAATGAAACATTTACCAAGGACAACGTGATGTATTTACAAAATAAAACAGTATTTCCAGTATGACAATAACATTTACTGTGCTGTATTACTTTACGGTCGTTAAGTAATTTCGCATCTGTCTCAGACATTTTGTACAATCCCTGGATTTAAACACATTCCTGGCAGACCTCGGAGGTGCTGTAACTCGAAAACTATTTAGAATTGCCAATATGGTCATTTCGTAATTTACATTCAATTATGTGTCAGGAATACATCCCCTGATTTTCGGCCCATTCCACTTCGATGACTATAGTCCATTCATTATAGGTAGGCAAAAAATAATAACCCTAAACCTCAGCAACTCAAAAAGGGCTGGGGCAAATGGGCTATCACTGTTCAGACCTAATCCCTGGATGACTCTTCCCAATTGGTAGAAATATTAGCTCGATTACTGTTGTAGTTTCTGGGCTATAGAGATTATTGGTCAAGGTTGTTGGTCAACTTGTAATTAATTGAGCATGAAATAACATCTCCATTAAGGGGGGTGACCTGCTATTAAGGGGGGTGACCTGCTATTAAGGGGGGTGACCTGCTATTAAGGGGGGGTGACCTGCATGAAATAACATCTCCATTAAGGGGGGTGACCTGCTATTAAGGGGGGTGACCTGCTATTAAGGGGGGTGACCTGCATGAAATAACATCTCCATTAAGGGGGGTGACCTGCTATTAAGGGGGGTGACCTGCTATTAAGGGGGGTGACCTGCTATTAAGGGGGGTGACCTGCTATTAAGGGGGGTGACCTGCTTTTGGTTATTTCTGTCCTTTTCTCTCTTTCTCTGGCTTGTATCCATTCGGCCCCATTCAGCCAACTATTTTGAGACGTTTATCCCCATCTAGGTGTCGATTTCTTCCTGGCGAGCGATAACCAACAAATACATGTACTGTACCATAACCAACAAATACATGTACTGTACCACAACCAACAAATACATGTACTGTACCATAACCAACAAATACATGTACTGTACCATAACCAACAAATACATGTGCTGTACCATAACCCACAAATACATGTGCTGTACCATAACCAACAAATACATGTGCTGTACCATAACCAACAAATACATGTACTGTACCATAACCAACAAATACATGTGCTGTACCATAACCAACAAATACATGTACTGTACCATAACCAACAAATACATGTGCTGTACCATAACCAACAAATACATGTGCTGTACCATAACCAACAAATACATGTACTGTACCATAACCAACAAATACATGTACTGTACCATAACCAACAAATACATGTGCTGTACCATAACCAACAAACACCATATCGTAAGGGTATATTGGACTTAAGCGGCTGTTTTTCTGGACCTTCTTCCCAATATTTAGCTCCATTATGTTTAGATTTTAAGACGTTTGCCCTAATAGTTTGTCGATTTTAGGACCTTTCGCCCAATTTTTTGTTATCAATGTTAAGACCATTTGTGCCATTTGTGGTCTCGATTTTTTTCTGGCGAGCTATAATGACCCTGCAATTTAGGAAGGACACTTATCTACCTAAAAATTTATAAATTTATCTCGAAGGGAGTCTTGGGGGTATTTTCTTAAGCTTGATGGAGGTCTAGGGAAGAAACTAAAAACCTCCGTTTAATTTTTATATGAGTGTACTAGAAATTTAAAATTAATATATTCTAAATATATCAACTCTGCGTAAGCAGAGTGGTATCGCCCCCCGTATGGCTTCTTTTCTTTAGCCAAACCCAGCTATAATGTTAAGAAACAAAACCAGACTAGGTGACTCTTTCCCATATTGTTCATGCGGTATTTTATTTCATTTAATTTCATATTGCTACACCAATTATTTAATTTTGTTTAGTTGTTTTCTCAGAGCTTGGACTATATATATAAGTTGACTGTACTTCCATATATGTTGTATTCCTGAAGAAGCCGTAGAAGGCGAAACGTTGAATAAACCTGGGATCATATCTGCACATCTGGGATCATATCAACATGGTATGTTGAACTGGGTTTTATGTATTTATAAATGTACTACGACCGTATTTTAGCTGTAAATTCTGTTAAATATCGCTGTCTACAGCTCCAAACCCCCCCCCCCCCATAGAACGAAACACGCAAGTAATCAATTATATATGTATATTGCCACAAATGAAGCACACAGAACCTAGCCTTACCTAGAGTGACACGGAAGGACGGGTAGGGTTGAGTTCATGGTTTACATTCCATCTCTCTCTCACTGGCGATGTAGATATCAAGACACCCTCAAAGGCTCAATGCTCTTTCAACGACTTCTCCCATTCTTCCTAGTCTTCAAAATCACACAAGGACGCACACACACGAACGAATAAAACACCACAATAAAACAATATATGTGCTGAGGCCGGCGAGAGTTGACTGTGTAGGACTAGGTAGACGAGTGGGATGTGGTGGTGTGGTGGGGGGAGACGTGAGGGATGACAACCTAACTCTATAATACTACCCCGTTACTAACTATGTAACAGGATTTCAGTATAATTGCGCAATCTTAAAGAAGACTACACTAATAGATACATACTTCGCAACTTTATTGTGTCTGTCATATCACATGAGAATTATGCATTAGGCAAACTATTATAGGAGTGAAGTAGGAGTGTGTTGGCACCCCTGTGAATCAGCTGGCCACGGTCGCAGCAACAACCAAGCTTATGTTCCCCTCTCATTCTTTAAACCACGAATTAACGGCCAAGGGATAGAGTCCTTTAACAAGTAAAAGAACTATTACACATAAATAGGAACCTTTCATCAAATTTAATTGTTCCTTTTTGGGTATCTTTTTAATTACACGTTTTGTGTAACAATAGCACATCATTATGTAACTCGGCATCTGCATCCTATCTAGACGCGCGCTTTCGATTCCATCTACGTATGTCACTGTTCACAATACTTCATTACTAATACTTGAGCGATTATTAATGAAACAGTGTTGGTTGGGTAAGGAGCCGGATAGTGGAAGAGGAGGGGGGGATAGAGGGAGAGGTGGGGGGATGGTGGGAGAGGAGGGGTGATGGTGGGAGAGGCCATGTAGGGCAGGCAGAGAGAGAGAGAGAGAAAAAGAGAAGTTATAGGAGTGACGAGGTAGGTTTTTTTTTTTTTTTTTTCTATGTGATTGAGGGAGGCAAAAGGCATAACTGCCTATAGCGAGTGCCTCCCCCACAGTTGAAAGAGTGACAGGGCCAAAATCAAGGGACGTTCGAGCCAAAATGCCTGGACACACGGAGTTTGAAGCAATTTAAGTCATAGGAAGAGGGAAAGACTGATTCTGGGAGAGAGTTCCAGAGCTCAGCTATTGAGTAGAAGAAAGTTTGAGAGTAACGTTTCACTCTCGGGTTGGAGAGTTGCACAGAGTAGGGGTGGGAGAGGTTTGGAATTGTATATGTACAAAACAAAACAAGGACGGAGATAATTAAAAATACTATATAGACTGTACATAGTTATCCTTACCAAAATACTATATAGACTGTACATAGTTATCCTTACCAAAATACTATATAGACTTGTATCCTTACCAAAATACTATATAGACTGTACATAGTTATCCTTACCAAAATACTATATAGACTGTACATAGTTATCCTTACCAAAATACTATATAGACTGTACATAGTTATCCTTACCAAAATACTATATAGACTGTACATAGTTATCCTTACCAAAATACTATATAGACTGTACATAGTTATCCTTACCAAAATACTATATAGACTGTACATAGTTATCCTTACCAAAATACTATATAGACTGTACATAGTTATCCTTACCAAAATACTATATAGACTGTACATAGTTATCCTTACCAAAATACTATATAGACTGTACATAGTTATCCTTACCAAAATACTATATAGACTGTACATAGTTATCCTTACCAAAATACTATATAGACTGTACATAGTTATCCTTCCCAAATACTATATAGACTGTACATAGTTATCCTTACCAAAATACTATATAGACTGTACATAGTTATCCTTACCAAAATACTATATAGACTGTACATAGTTATCCTTACCAAAATACTATATAGACTGTACATAGTTATCCTTACCAAAATACTATATAGACTGTACATAGTTATCCTTACCAAAATACTATATAGACTGTACATAGTTATCCTTACCAAAATACTATATAGACTGTACATAGTTATCCTTACCAAAATACTATATAGACTGTACATAGTTATCCTTACCATAATACTATATAGACTGTACATAGTTATCCTTACCAAAATACTATATAGACTGTAAATAGTTATTCTTACCACACTACTATATAGACCGTATATAGTGATTCCTACCCAAAAAATATATAGACTGTACATAGTTATATACATATACCAAATACTATATAGACTGTACATAGTTATCCTTACCAAAATACTATATAGACTGTACATAGTTATCCTTACCAAAATACTATATAGACTGTACATAGTTATCCTTACCAAAATACTATATAGACTG
Source organism: Paralithodes platypus (assembly GCA_032716605.1). NCBI lineage: Eukaryota > Metazoa > Arthropoda > Malacostraca > Decapoda > Lithodidae > Paralithodes > Paralithodes platypus. Next base: position 23,195,355 of record CM064518.1, on the reverse strand, counting down.
TACATAGTTATCCTTACCATAATACTATATAGACTGTACATAGTTATCCTTACCATAATACTATATAGACTGTACATAGTTATCCTTACCATAATACTATATAGACTGTACATAGTTATCCTTACCATAATACTATATAGACTGTACATAGTTATCCTTACCATAATACTATATAGACTGTACATAGTTATCCTTACCAAAATACTATATAGACTGTACATAGTTATCCTTACCAAAATACTATATAGACTGTACATAGTTATCCTTACCAAAACTATATAGACTGTACATAGTTATCCTTACCATAATACTATATAGACTGTACATAGTTATCCTTACCATAATACTATATAGACTGTACATAGTTATCCTTACCATAATACTATATAGACTGTACATAGTTATCCTTACCAAAATACTATATAGACTGTACATAGTTATCCTTACCATAATACTATATAGACTGTACATAGTTATCCTTACCATAATACTATATAGACTGTACATAGTTATCCTTACCATAATACTATATAGACTGTACATAGTTATCCTTACCATAATACTATATAGACTGTACATAGTTATCCTTACCAAAATACTATATAGACTGTACATAGTTATCCTTACCAAAATACTATATAGACTGTACATAGTTATCCTTACCATAATACTATATAGACTGTACATAGTTATCCTTACCATAAAGGGGAAACTATGAGTTAGAGAAAATGAGACTAGAGGCGAAGGAAAATATTAGGCAAACTCAAGGAAAAGGGGACTGGAGATAATTGAATTTATGGGAGTTGGAAAGATGTTTGGTGTGTTTGTTAAGTGTAGTGAAATGATTAGGAGGAGGTGTTTGTGAGAGCTAGCTGAATTAGGACTACTCTTGGTGTAGGTGAGGCACACATAGGAACAGTGAGGGAAGCTAGGCAAATGAAACATAAGTTCCAGCAACTCCTTATCGTATGCCTGTGTTTAAGAAGGATTTGGATCACTTCTTTGCCTCAATAGACAACCAACCATCTCTACCTCACTATCATCTCCGTGCTGCCAGCAACAGCATCATTGACCAGCTGGCGCAGAGGAGGGCAGATGGGATGTACAGTGGCGACGCCGCAACGGCGTGGACCACGGGGCGATAGCTGTCAGCCCTCAACTACAACCACAGACCACAGGTCTCCCCTGGGTACTGCCCTGTTCGATTGGTGCCAACAATCTCCCCAATATGGAACGAAAGGTCTTAACATTGACAAAAAAATGAGACGAAAGGTCTAGAATCGCCAAACCAATGGTACTGGAGGGGGGGGGGGGGTTGCTGGACAGTGGGAGGAGGAGGAATGGATGGTACTGGAGGGGAAGGGAGGTGGAGGGGATGTCACTGGAGGGGGAGGGAGGTGGAGGGGATGGCACTGGAGGGAGATGGGAGGGGGAGGGAGGGTGAGGGGCTGGCACTGGAGGGGGAGGGAGGTGGAGGGGATGGCACTGGAGGGAGATGCGAGGGGGAGGGAGGTGGAGGGGATGGCACTGGAGGGAGATGGGAGGGGGAGGGGATGGCACTAAAGGGAGATGGGAGGGGGAGGGGAGGGTGCTGGAGAGGGCTAGGGGAGAAGAGAGGAGGGTGCTGGAGATGGCTAGGGGAGGGTGCTGGAGAGGGCTAGGGGAGAGGAGAGGAGGGTGCTGGAGATGGCTAGGGGAGGGGGAGGAGGGTGCTAGACAGGGGTAGGAAGGGGAGGGGATGGTACTGGAGGGGGAGGGGGTTGCTGGACATAGGTCAGGGGAGAGGGGGTACTGGATGGAGGGGGAGGGGAGGGTACTGGATAGATGGGGAGGGGAGGGTGCTGGACAGAAGTAGGATGGGGAGGGGAGGGTGCTGGAGAGAGCTAGTGGAGAGGAGAAGAGGGTGCTGGAGAGGAGAGGAGGGTGCTGGAGAGGGGAGGGGAGGGTAGGGTGCTGGAGAGGGCTAGTGGAGAGAAGAGGGTGCTGGAGAGGGGAGGGGAGGGTGCTGGAGAGAGCTAGTGGAGAGGAGAAGAGTGTGCTGGAGAGGAGAGGAGGGTGCTGGAGAGGGGAGGGTAGGGTAGGGTGCTGGAGAGGGCTAGTGGAGAGAAGAGGGTGCTGGAGAGGGGAGGGGAGGGTGCTGGAGAGAGCTAGTGGAGAGGAGAAGAGGGTGCTGGAGAGGGGAGGGGAGGGTGCTGGAGAGGAGAGGAGGGTGCTGGAGAGGGGAGGGGAGGGGAGGGTAGGGTGCTGGAGAGGGCTAGTGGAGAGAAGAGGGTGCTGGAGAGGGGAGGGGAAGGTGCTGGAGAGAGCTAGTGGAGAGGAGAAGAGGGAGGGGAGGGTGCTGGAGAGGGGAGGGTAGGGTGCTGGAGAGGGCTAGTGGAGAGAAGAGGGTGCTGGAGAGAGCTAGTGGAGAGGAGAAGAGGGAGGGGAGGGTGCTGGAGAGGGCTAGGGGAGAGGAGAGGAGCGGGGAGGGTGCTGGACAGGGGAAGGAACAGAAGGGGATGGTACAGGAGAGGGAGGAGGGTACTGGAGGGGGAGGGGAGGGTGCTGGAGAGGGGTAAGGGAGAGGGGGAGATACACTGAGAGGGCAGGTGATAGTGCTGATGATAGTAATGGTGATAGTGACTAGTAGTGATGATGGTGACCCATCGCAGAATTGGGTAGGCCTATGCCGTTTTGATTTTTGGCAAAACGGCACGTCTACTTTATTATTATAATGCCGGGGAAGGTGCATATCCCCCCCCCCCCCCCCTCCCACACACACACACACACGTCTCCCTCCCTTTCTCTCCTTCTATTCTCACCTGTTCTCGCTCTCGCTCTCTCTCTCTCTCTCTCTGTGTTTTGGAGGACAAGCATCCTAGAAGGGTCACTAGACCTGGTGTTGCTTGATTTTCTTTGTACTCTTTCTATTACTATCTCTATTTTTATTTTGTATTTTTTTAGTCTCTCTCTCTCTCTCTCTCTCTCTCTCTCTCTCTCTCTCTCTCTCTCTCTCTCTCATTAACTTAAACATATCACTCTCTTTTTCCATTGTTGTTTTAAGATGTAGTTACTTGATAATTTTCGCCTTTAATAATTTCTCAAATTATAATTATTTATGAAGTCTTGCCGTTCAGGTACTGTACGTATATTGCATTGATTAATTGGTACATACAGTATATAGCAATAATATTATCATCAATTAATACATTAAAACGTAGTTTATGTTCTACCATTAACTTCTTTCATACGAATGTATGCAACTTTAATTGCCTAATAATGTAATACACATCATCCATTATATTTTGTCTTAATGTATATTTATTGTAAGTTTGCAACTACAGTATATTATAAGTCATTGAACATTTCATTTGTTTAAACTGTAATCATATACAGGCTGAAGTGTGTCATGCGTGTTATCGCATGATGTGTGGTTATCATTTGATAGACTGTATATCAAACCTGTAATCATTCCAATTAATCGCATTATAGTGTACATTAATAACATTCAACTGATAATACTACTGTGTACCGGAGAATGCCTGCTATGACCTTCAATACTCTAATAATGTCATGCAACTGTGCTGTAATGTATGTAATTCCTCTTATTTGATGTAGGTATTGAGTCATTATGTCATGTAATCCACCTTCTGATAATTAACCCTTTGAGGAGCATAACGCGTTTTGACAATTTATTCTGGCTATCATTAGAAATTTCTATACAGCTTATTAAGGTAAAGACTGTCTCATTTATCCTCCGAATATATTATGCCCTTTATAATCTGAATATATTATGCCCTTTATAATCTGAATATATTATGCCCTTTATAATCTGAATATATTATGTCCTTTATAATCTGAATATATTATGTCCTTTATAATCTGAATATATTATGCCCTTTATAATCTGAATATATTATGTCCTTTATAATCTGAATATATTATGCCCTTTATAATCTGAATATATTATGCCCTTTATAATCTGAATATATTATGTCCTTTATAATCTGAATATATTATGCCCTTTATAATCTGAATATATTATGTCCTTTATAATCTGAATATATTATGCCCTTTATAATCTGAATATATTATGCCCTTTATAATCTGAATATATTATGTCCTTTATAATCTGAATATATTATTCCCTTTATAATCTGAATATATTATGCCCTTTATAATCTGAATATATTATGCCCTTTATAATCTGAATATATTATGTCCTTTATAATCTGAATATATTATTCCCTTTATAATCTGAATATATTATGCCCTTTATAATCTGAATATATTATGTCCTTTATAATCTGAATATATTATGTCCTTTATAATCTGAATATATTATTCCCTTTATAATCTGAATATATTATGCCCTTTATAATCTGAATATATTATGCCCTTTATAATCTGAATGAAACCGTCTAATAATAGCCAGGAAAATATACTGCAAAAACGCGTCATAATCCTCAAAGAGAAAACGTACCTTTGTAATCATTCATCAGTTATATATACAAACATAATTATACAATCAAATAATTGTCTATATTTCTCCCCGTCATTTACTTCCATTACTAACGGTTCCATATCATCTCAACCAGTAGACCATTTCAACCAGTAGCTCTCAACCAGTGCCAAATTAACCCAGACCAACCAAACCAGTGCCAAAATATAGTACTAACCTAACCTAACCGCATTGGTTGATTTGGTACTGGTTGAGAGCTACTGGTTGAAATGGTCTACTGGTTGAGTTGACCGGTCACCATTACTAACAACTACTGTAGATACACATAACATAAGGAGTTACGGACTTATTTCCTCAATTAATTTCAAGAAAAGAATGACGTCTAGATAAACCTGTTTCTTAATCGTCAAGTCGGTGTATGTATTAGAAAGACTGATCTCTTTTTAGCATAACTTTATCAGCTTTCCAATGATTACTTAAATGTTTATCAAATGTTTGTTTTGATGTCAGTCACGTTTATTGAGTGCCATTAACTGTAACAATGAGAGAGAGAGAGAGAGAGAGAGAGATTAATATAGATATAGATAGATGGATAAATAGATACAAGTAGATAGATAGATACCTAGATAGAGAGAGAGCATAACAATATATAGATATAGATAGATAGATAGATAGATAGACAGATAAATAGATAGATAGAAAGAAAGAGACAGATAAATAGAGAGAGAGAGAGAGAGAGAGAGAGAGAGAGAGAGAGAGAGAGAGAGAACAACAAAGAGAGAGGGGGGGGGGGGGTAGGAATAACAGGTAGTGAGGGACTGCGCGTCATTGCTGCATAATTATTTTCACTCTTCAGCCGGAGCTTTGGCCGCACCCTACACACACATACACACACACACATACATACACACAATCACACATACCATACACACATACACAGACACACAAACATATATATCCATACACACACACACAAACATACATATCCATATACGCACACACACACATATTCATACATACACATACACACACACACACACACACACACACAGACACACCGTGCTAATGGTTATGGACAATAGATTGATTCTGATTATACAGCCTCACACCTTTATGCGCATCCACACACACACACACACACACACACACACACACACACACACACACATACACACACACACGTTCTGAGAGTGAGGGTCTGAGTCTGGAGGGTGAGACGGTGAAGCACTTGAGCGAAGCAACCGGCCGCTTCAGAGATGGAGCTGCTTCGAGCCATGATGGATGCTTCGCATGTCTCACTCCCCAGACTGGAACAAGACCTCACGGGCTTCACCGTGTTGGGCGGTGGAATGTACAGGCTCTCAGCCTATGCCCGAGAGGGAGTTTGAAATATAGAAAAAAAAAAAAAAAAAAAAAAAAAACACACACACACACACACTTACACACATACTTACACAATAGGTATACATACTTGGACATAAACAAATAGGGCTACATGTATTTGTTAGGGCTATACAGTATATAATTATGTATTAGGGATATATCTATTTGTTAGGGATATATCTATTTGTTAGGGCCATATATATTTGGTAGGGATATATAGATTTATTCTTTCACCCGTGCCCCCCCCCCCCCTCCCCAAACCCCGATCCCTCATCTCTTTCCTCTATATCTCTCTCTCTCTCTCTCTCTCTCTCTCTCTCGCTCTCGCTCTCGCTCTCTCGTGAGACCGGATGTAGTGCGTCCCTTATATGGTAGTCGTTCTACCGGGTGCTGGGGTGGACGAGGTGGTGGGTGAGTGGGTTGAAGAGTGATAGGTGGGTGGTAGGTGGGTGGAGAGTGATAGGTGAGTGGTGGATAAGGGATGGGTGGGTGGTGAACGAGGGGTGGGTGAGTGGTGAGGAAGGGGTGGGTGGGTGAGGAATGAAGGTGGTTGGTGGACGAGGGGTGGGTGAGTGAGTGGACGAGGGGTGGGTGAGTGAGTGGAGAATGATTGGTGGGTGGTGGGTGGAGGGTAATAGCTGGGTGGTGGATGGGGTGTAGGCGGGTGGGTGGGTGGACTGTGATAGGTGGGTGCTAGGTGGGGAGTGATAGGTGGGTGTGTGGGTGGGTGGTGGACGAGGGGTGGGTGTTGAGTGATAAGTGGGTGGACGAGGGGAGGGTGCGTGGAGGGTAATAGGTGGATGAGGGGTGGGGGGGTGAGTGGATGAGGTCGTGGGTGGGTGGGTGGGTGGAGAGTAATAGAGGGGTGGGTGGAGAGTAATAGGTGGGTGGTGGAAGAGGGGTGGGTAGGTGGAGAGTAACAGATTGGTGGTGGGTGGGTGGTTAGGTGGGGAATGATAGGTGCGTGGTGAATGAGATGGTGGGTGAGTGGGTGGACGAGAGGTGGGTAAGTGGGGTGGACGAGAGGTGGGTGAGTGGGTGGACGAGAGGTGGGTAAGTGGGTGGACGAGAGGTGGGTAGGTGGGTGGACGAGGGGTGGGTGAGTGGGTGGACGAGGGATGGGTGAGTGGGTGGACGAGGGGTGGGTAAGTGGGTGGACGAGGGGTGGGTAAGTGGGTGGACGAGGGGTGGGTAAGTGGGTGGACGAGGGGTGGGTGGGTGGGTGGACGAGGGGTGGGTGAGTGGGTAAACGAGGGGTGGGTGGGTGGGTGGACGAGGGTGGACGAGGGTGGGTGGGTGGAGGGTAATAGGTGGATGGTGGACGAGGGGTGGGTGGGTGGAGAGTGATAAGTGGGTGGGTGGGTTGGATGAGTGAAAGGTGGGTGGTACAAAGGAGTACAAAGGAAATCAAGCAACAACAGATCTAGTGACCCTTCTAGGTTGCTTGTCCTCCAAAACACTGAGGATCAAGTGTCCAAACAGTGGTTTAGAGTGGGTAAGGGAACATTGGAAAGGGAATTACTGCCCTGGAACTAATGTCCGTGGCAGGATTAGGAAGTTAGTAGGGGACAGATGGGTTAGTAACTGAGGGGGGGATAAAATAAAGTTATTCATTTACAAACGCAGTCAGTCGCGGGTTTGATGCGAGATATTTGTCTAGGCGGAGTTTAAATGAATCAACGGTGATGCAGTCTATAACGTTTCGGGGAAGCCCATTCCACAAGTTGACAACTCGATTGAAGAAGAAATTCTTAGATTCGTGTGAGTTAAAAGATTTACCAATAATTTTGCAACCGTTTCCCCGCGTGTAATTAGATTGGTCGATAGTGAAGTACTTACTACAGTTCATATTGTCGATGCCTTTGATGATTTTGAACACTTGAATTAAGTCACCTCTTAATCTGCGCTGGGTTAAAGGAAATAGATTTAATTCTCTAAGACGCTCTTCGTATGGTTTGTTCTTTAGGCTAGGTATCATTTTGGTAACTCTACGTTGAACTCGTTCTAGCTTGTTTATATCTTTTTGGTAATAAGGGCACCAGGATTGAACGCAGTATTCCAGAAGAGGGCGGACTAAGGAATTGTAAAGGGTTAGGATAACTTCTTTGGATTTATGCTCAAATGACCTGCCTATAAAGCCAATTATTTTGTTTGCCTTCTTAACAACTTCTGAACATTGTTGACTCGGTTTTAGGTTACTCGATATTGTTACTCCCAGATCGGTTTCTCTGTTTACATTCTTAAGCTGAGTGCCATTCATCGAATAGTTTGCTTTCTCATTTAGGTATCCGATATGTAGTACTTTACATTTATCCGCATTGAAACTCATTTGCCAAATTTGGGCCCAACATGACAATTTATCTAGATTGTGTTGCATATCGTCAACTTGTTCTTTTGAGAGTACGCTATTTGCAATTTTTGTATCGTCAGCAAATTTTGAGATTGTACAGGTGAGACCCTCATCTATGTCGTTGATGTAAATTAGAAAGAGAATTGGTCCTAGTACCGATCCCTGGGGTACCCCGCTACTTACATTGGTCCATTTTGATGCCTTACCGTTTATGACTACTCTTTGCTTTCTGTCGCTGAGCCAATTTTCTATCCATTTCAACACACCGTCTTGTATTCCATGCGCTTTTAGTTTTAGCAGTAAACGTTTGTGGGGAACTTTGTCAAAGGCCTTTTGAAAATCAAGGTATATAATATCTACAGCTTTACTCTCATCGTAGAGGTTGAGGATATCGTGGAAGAAGTCTAAGAGGTTTGTTAAACAGGAACGTTTTTTACGAAAGCCGTGTTGAGTATCTTTAAGTATGTTATTTTCCTCTAAGTGATTTACGAGTCTGTCTCGTATGACCGTTTCTAGCATTTTACATACAACTGAGGTTAAGCTAATTGGACGATAGTTACTGGGTAGGGATTTGCTGCCTTTTTTTAATATCGGTGTTACGTTGGCTAGCTTCCACTGATCGGGCATAGTTCCAGACTGCAAGGATTTATTGAATAGTAATGTCAGTGGTTTAGAGAGCTCATCCTTAGCTTCCTTTAGAACTCTAGGCGAGATTGTATCAGGTCCAGGCGTTTTATTTACCTTGAGTTTATCTAAACAATTCAATACTTCTCTCTCTGTAACGGTGATATTGCTTAGAACATCTGAATTATCAATCTGAATCGGCGATGGTGCAGGGATATCACTGAGGTCTTCTGTTTTAAAAACTGATGCAAAGAAGGTATTGAGGGCATTACTCATTTGTTCTTCGTCTTTGGTGTATTCTCCATTTTCATCGACTAACGGTCCAACAGTTGAAGTAACGACTTTTTTCTTTCTGATATAACTATAGAATTCTTTCGGGTTTGTTTTACTTTGATTCGCAATATGTAACTCTAAGGTCTTTTTACTTTGCTTAATTAACTTTTTGGCTTTGCGTCGTAGCTCTACAAATTTCAGCCGTTCTTCGTCATTTTGTGAGGATTTTAATCTATCATTAGCAAATTTTTTAGCAAGCAGGCAGTTTGAAATATCTTTATTCCACCATTTGGGCTTATTATTATGGCCTGGACGCCGAGTTTTCGATGGTATGCAGTCTTGCACTGCTTTTAGGTAAGTGGCTTCGAATAACTTCCAAGATGTATTTATGTCGTTATTGTGAATTAAAAAGCTCCAGTCAGTTTTCTTTAAACATAGCTCTAAGTTTATGGAAGTTTGCTTTCTTGAAATTAGGGACTTTTTCGATGCTACTATTTGGTTCGTTACTAGTAAACTTTAAAGTGAAAGTTATCGTACGATGGTCGCTGTTACTGAATTCATCACCAACATTCAAATTCTCTATTAATTCTTCTTTTGTTGCAAGTACAATGTCAAGAACGTTATTACCACGGGTCGGCGTTCCAACAAATTGATAAAGCGAACTCTCTTGCAAGTTCGTATACAAGTCATGTCCGGAGTGTGAAGTAAGAGTATCGCCCCACTTGGTCACAGGTAAATTAAAGTCACCAAAAATTACGGTATCTTGCGAGTTACTTACATCTGCAATTTGTTCGTAAATATCTCGGTCAGTTTGCACTGATGGAGCTGGAGGTCTGTATATTAATGCAAGTATTATTTTGGTACCTTTATTATTCTTTATTAGCACAAAAGATGCGTCGACGTTCACAATTTGAGGTTTTGACAAGAGGGTAGGGTTAAGACTTTCTTTGATATAAAGTAAAACGCCACCTCCATTTCGATTTATTCGGCTTTTCTCAAACATTACATAACCGGGAAGTGAATACTCTGCTAAAAAGTCTCTATCTTCTGTATTGAGCCAAGATTCTGTTATGCCAATCACATCATAATTTTCTGTAAACACTAGCTCCTCTAAATCTCAAAATTTATTGCGTATGCTACGAGCGTTTGCATAGAAAACCTTTAAATTTGTTATTTTAGAACTCACGGAACGCTCTTTAATAATATTTTTGGTTCTTGTCGGATCTACATTTATGTTCATGGCTGTCCTCGGTCCTCGCTGTCTTCGGTCCTTATCGCTGGTGGTCCTCGGTTGCCTCTGTTTTTTTCTTGGCGTTGGATGATTTATGTCACTGCTGCTTCTTCTCGGATGGTGGACGAGGTGGTGGGTGGGTGGGGAGGTGGAAGGTCAGACAAAGTAGAGGTTGAAGGGTGGTGGATGATCGAGGTGGAAGTTTGAAGGTGGAGGAAAGTGGAGGGTAGGTTTTTGTGCGTGGACTAAAATAAGGAAGATAAATTGAGTGTGCTTGGTTTCAAATGGAAGGGTTAGGGTTTTATCGTTGTTATGGAGCTGATTGAGAGGTTTGATGGAGAGGTGGAAGGTCAAACAGAGTAGGGATTGACAGTGGAGGATATAGTTGGATTAGTGGGTGGGTGAAAGTGGAGGGTGTATTTACAGGTATATTGTGTGTGTCATTCACCTACGATCTTAAGGATCCTTGAGGATCTCTCGTCAGCTATTACCCTCCCGAAAGAGAGCTTAGAGCTCATATTGTCCGATCTATGGGTAAGGCTGAGATCTTTTTCACACACCCCACTCCCAGGCAGCGAGGTCACAACTCCAATTAAGTCTGATACCTATTATCTGCTAGGTTAACATAGGCTAGTCAGTGTGTGTGTGTGTGTGTGTGTGTGTGTGTGTGTGTGTGTGTGTACGAATTTGAGTGGAACAGAGGAAACAAAAGAAAAGGAGAAATTGCGTGTGTGTAGTGTTAAATGGATGGGGATTATAGTTAAGAGGGAGCGTTTTGAGCATGTGGATCAATGTATGAGCATGGAGGGTGAAATTGAAACCGGTAATAATAATAATAATAATAATATTTATTCAGTTAGCAATTTACAGAGTTGGTACCACATTGTATGTTATAAATATGACATGTACCAGCCTTGCATAATTCCAACTAAGGATAGCCCAATAAGGCCGTTAGGCGTATTTCCATTGGGGTCCTTGTGGGATTAGGTTAGCTGGGGAAATGGGGAGGATAAAGAAATAGATACTTTAGAGAAAGTATTTCTAGGGGGCTATTTTAAGATACCTTACATCCTATAGTAAATATCAGTAATCCGTAATCAGTAATCATTTCGGTTTGGTTTGTCTATCTCTTATGTCGTATTTAGTAGTAGACATAAGCTTGGTGCTCCCTTCTCGCAGCTGTCCGGTTCAGGTGTTCCTTCAGGCTACGTCTGAAGGAATACAGTGTTCTCTTTTCACGGACTGACTGGGGTAGGTCGTTCCAGTCTTTGATGGCAGTGAAGAAGAATGTTTGCGTACCCTGTCCTTGGATTCACGGGACCTTAAAATTAAACATCCTGTTTCTTGTATTATGTCCACTCCTCTCATTTGCTTTAACAAAATCATTCTTTAGATACTCTGGAGCTCTGTCATAGAAAATTTTGAAGGCATTAGTTAGCCTGATTTGTTTGGCCCTGTCAGAGACATTAAGCGTACCTAGTGACTGAAGTTGTTCCTGGCCAGCATGTGATCTGGGTCCTAGGTTCAGCATGAACCTAACCATTTTATTTTGAGTGACCTGAAGTTTGTGCTGTGCTGATTTAGATGATGCAGAGTACCAGGATGACACAGAATAGTCAAAATGACATTGAACAAGCGCTTGGCAGAGGGTCTTTTTGGTCGCCACGGGCAAGCATCCCACCTGTCTATACAGGTATTTTATACGTGCTCTACACTTACTCAGGATAGATTCCAAAATTGTTTCACCTGACAAACTCGCGTCCAGTTTCAGTCCGAGATATTTAACTTGTGACACTGTTGCTATAGGAATATCATTACAGTTGACCGAGAAGCCCACAATGTCTTTCAGTTTGCGTTTTGTTCCACATAAGATGGCTTCCGTCTAGTCTATTGTCCACTAGCCATTCACTACATGATGCTAGTTCTTTGGAAAGTGAAGTGGCAATACTTATTGGGTCTTTTCCTGAAACCAGAAGCACGCTGTCATCTGCATACAGTAATAATTTACATGAGACGCTCAGTTCCATGTCGTTCACATAACAGAGAAAGAGTAAGGGACCAAGGATGCTTCCCTGCGGGACCCCACAGTTAATTGGCATAGGATCAGATATATTATCATCAATTTTGACTCTTTGGGTTCTACCACTAAGATAAGATTTAAACCAGTTTACAGACCCTATGCCCATTGCTTGTAGTTTATTACATAGGATATCATGGTCTACTGTGTCAAACGCTTTTTGTAGATCAAGAAGAACCATACCGGTGTAGTTACCTTTAGACATTTCTTTACGAATGTGATCCGTTAAGTGGATGAGACAGGAGTCTGTCGAGTACATGCATCTGAAACCTGATTGAAACTTATAGAATAGATCATTTTGTTTGAGGTAGTGTTCAATTTGGGTGTATACCGCTCTTTCAAGGATTTTAGATACAATACATATATGCTAACTGGTCTGTAGTTGCCAACTTCTAGTTTATTTCCTTTCTTGAATAGAGGGGTTACAATAGCTTCCTTCAGTTCAGCAGGTACTGTGTTGGTGTTAATTGACAAGTTGATGATGTGGGTTAGGGGGCCTGTTATACCAATGGCTCCATCTCGTAGAAATTTGGCAGGAATTTTGTCTGGTCCTGTGCTCTTATGTACATTTAGGTTAGACAGCTCGTCAAAAGTGTATTTTGGTGTAACATTTTGCAATCTAAATGTGTTCGGGTGTATGTCTTTATCTCTGTAGAAATTACGAAAGGTGGCCGTTGTTGTCGTGTATTTATTGAGAGGTTGAGGTAGGTTCTGTGCAAGTGTGTTTGCTATGGAAGTGAAGAAGGAGTTGAAGTAGGTTGAAATTTGTCGTTTATCGTGGCAAACCTGATCATTAATGGTGAGAGCAATATTAGTGTTAGACGAATCCCTTGTCTTGTTGCTGTAGCCTGTTGTTTTTAGGTGCCTCCATAGTTTCTTTGGGTTATTCTGATATTCCTCTGCCTTATTGTGAAAATAATTATTTTTCGCTGATTTCATTTTCCTACTTAGTTTATTCCTGGCCCTGTTGAACTCATGTTTCAGACCTTGATCCTGTCTATGTTTCGCTAGCCTTTTTAACAGATTGTCTCTGTGTTCCAGATGGTGTAGTATGTCATTGTTGATCCATGGGTCTGACCTTGCTTTAATTCGTATGTCTTTCAGAGGAGCTATTTCGTCTAGGATGTTTGTGATGATGGTTCTGAAGCCAACCCATGCGTCATTAACGTTTGTACTTCCAAACACTGGAGACGAGTCTGTATTCCATAAAATGTCCAGAAATGTTTCCTTATTGTAGTTTCTGAGTGACCTTGTTTTGATAACCTTGTGATTCTCTAGGGTAATTTTTGTGGTTTCCCGTGTGCAATAATGTGACGAAGTGATCACTTATCCCAGTCTGTATAACCCCTGATTGGGATATTTTGTCCTCTCTGTTACAGTTTATGTGGTCTAATATTGTGGCAGTGTTCTCAGAGATACGTGGGGGTTGTGATGAGTTGTTTGTGATTGTGCATTGTCAGTATATGCCTATATTCTCGTACAAGCCTATCATTTCGTTGTTTGTAACACAGGTTAAAATCCCCTAGTATGATGGATTCATTCCGAGGGTCTAGCGATGACAGTTCGTTCAAATTTGGTCAAGAATTGTGTGTCGGCTGGTGGCCTATAGCATACCCCAATTGTGATGGGTCTTGTCCTCGGCAGGTGTAGGTCGATCCACAGAGCTTCGTGATTTTCTACATGGAGGTCGGTCCTAGTTGTGTGTGTGAGGTTGTTTTTTACATACAGACATACTTCTCCCCCATGCCTATTGCGATCATTCCTAACCATGTTGAAACCTTGAATGTTTATTTCACCATCGTTTATACTTGAATCCAGCCAGGTTTCTGTGATTGCAATTATTGAAGCTTTGGCCTTATTAGCTAACAAGTTTATTTCTGACAATTTATGGTACATTGATCTGGTGTTAATGTGGATAAGATGGAGCCCTTTGTTGGTGAACACTCTGTATTCATCTTTGATTTTGAATGTGTCCTGGCTGGATTCTGAGTTGTTAATACTTGGATCATTTACATTAATATTCGGTAATGAATGCAAGGCACACTTATTGCAAAGGAATTCCCGTTCTTCACTGTTGGTCTTCTTAGAGATGCACTTCATGTGAGCTACAGTGGAGTATAGTGGAGGGGCGAGAGGGAAATAAAAGCTAGAATTATAAGTGGAAATGACAGGCAGACGTGGAAGGGGCTGGTGAAGACGTCGTTAAGGGATTTTTTTTTTCTGGACCCCCTTCTCCCTCATGCTTAGCCACAGTTTGGCGATTTTAAGAACTTTTTTGTCATTTTGGCGTCGATTTTTTCCTGGCAGTAATAGTGATCCTGTAATTTTTACCCGGCCTTTGGCCGGGTAAAAATGTATCCTGAAGGGGTGCCTTGGAGGTATTTTCTTAAGCATGATAGGAGTTTTGGGAGGAAACTTAAAAATAATAAACAAATAATTATATAAATCTATCTATCTATCTATTGCCTGACGCCGTGATCCCCGAAGGGGTGGCCACGAACGAACCGCCCCCATGCACCTCTGTCCCCAGTCAGTCGACGCCCCTCCCCCCAACCAGCACCGCCTTCGTTCATGTACTTCCTCACTCCACCCTTCCACCTCATATTCGGTCTACCTCTCCCCCTCTGTCCCTCCACCTCGCTCTCGTACACCCTCTTAGTCATTCTCTCGCTTTCCATACGTTCCATATGGCCGAACCATCTCAAGTTGTTCCTTTTCACACTTTCCAGCACATCTACCTCCACACCACACCTCCTTCTTACTTCCTCATTAGTCTGTCTATCCCTCCATGTAACTCCGCACGCACTCCTTAAGTAATTCATTTCCACTGCTCTCACTCTTGGTCTGAGTCTCTCAACCAACGTCCATGCTTCGCTTCCGTAAGTCAGTGTCGGGATTACCACACTGTCATGCAAGGACTTCTTCACTTCCATACTGACCACCCTATTTCTTGTTACTGCTTTTAGCGTTCCTACAACCCTCTTCCCCTGTTGTACCCTCTCCCGCACCTCTTCATCCATAGTCCCATCTTACTCAACACACTGCCCAGATACTTAAAAGAGTTGACGATCTCCATAGCCTGACCGTTCAGCTTCACCTCACACTCTGTGACTTCACCCCTTTCGAAGACCATAACCTTGCTCTTCCCCGTATTTACCTTCAAATTCTGTTTTTCGCACACTGTTCCAAACTCATTTACCAGACCCTGCAACTCCCATTCATTATCACTCATCAGAACTGTATCATCCGCAAACAGCAGTATAGGTAGCTTCCACTCAATTCCCTCCCTTTTCAGCGATACACCAACATCCACTGCTCTTGATAGTATTTCTTTCATAACTCCATCCATATATACAGTAAACAACCACGGGACATCACACACCCCTGTTTCAAACCAACATTCAGGTCAAAGAACTCGCTCTGCTCACTCTCCACACGTACTGCCGCCTTTGCACCCTCATACATGCTCTTCACTGCTTTCAGCAACTTGCCCTCTACTCCGTATATTCTAAGTACTTTCCACAAACCTTCTCTATCCACTCTGTCATAGGCCTTCTCCAAGTCCATAAAGGCAACATACACCTTTTGTTTCTTCTCCAGATACTTCTCCACAACACAATTCAGGGTAAAAATCTGATCTACACATCCTCTTCCCTTCCTAAAACCTCCCTGCTCGTCGCCTATCCATTTCTCCGTTCTCACTCTCACTCTCTCAATCACTACCCTACTGTATACCTTCCCTACTACGCTTAGAAGACATATTCCTCGGTGGTTACCACACACTCCTCTTTCCCCTTTGCCCTTATATAGGGGGACTATTATGCCAGTCTTCCAGTCATCGGGTGCACTCCCCTTCTCCCATGCTAGTTTGCACATTTTCCATACCCATTCTATCACTATCTCACCACCATACCTCAACATTTCCCCACACACTCCATCTGTTCCTGGTGCTTTCCCCAACTTCACTCTTTTCACTCTATACCGGTATACTAATAAATACAAATCTTCCCTTAAAAGTAGCCGGGGCTGAAGTGGAAGTTTGGGAATGTAATGGTAATACCAATGTAATGGTAATACCAATGTAATGGTAATACCAATGTAATGGTAATACCAATGTAATGGTAATACCAATGTTTCCACAACAGTTTGGGAATGTAATGGTAATACCAATGTTTCCAAACAGTTGGGAATGTTATACCAATGTTTCCACAACAGTTTGGGAATGTAATGGTAATACCAATGTAATGGTAATACCAATGTAATGGTAATACCAATGTAATGGTAATACCAATGTAATGGTAATACCAATGTAATGGTAATACCAATGTAATGGTAATACCAATGTAATGGTAATACCAATGTAATGGTAATACCAATGTAATGGTAATACCAATGTAATGGTAATACTTATGTTTCCACAACACATTTCTTAGAGCAAAAATGAATTAGTTGACTTTTACGAAAATGGATACTTAAAGAGTTTTGCTTTATCAAGTATGTGTAGTGTGATATTGGCGCTTTAGCTTTCTGTTTTCGAAAACACGTTTCTTCCTTTTATTTTGGCTATCAATAGACGATTACATTCAGCTTAGAAAGTAACTTTAGAAGTTAAATTATTAATTGAGATAGCTTTTACCCCTTTGATCCCTAAGTATCCTTCCTGAACTGCATAAAATCATCTAATAATAGCCAGAATATTATGCTGTAACGCGTCATCGTATCCTGAAGTGGTTAAATACCCCACACTTTTTGTTTTCTTTTTTATTATTGCCATAATAATAACACCATATTTTGTAGAGACTAAGAAATGAATCTAATCTATGCAGTACCGGTGGCATTCTTTTTATTGTAGTCAGGCAATAATTAGACTATTTTGTTCAGCTTAGGAAGGATGTCTATCAATGAAAAAACTACATATTATCTCAAATAATCTTTTTAACTACTATATATCTTCCTAAAGTTTAATAAAATCGTCTAAATGTAGCTTAAATCATATAATCGAGACGTCACCGGTATTGTACGGGATAAAGATGCTTATTAAACATAGTAGTCTATAAAGGACTATGTAAATTATTTGTTCAGCCATTGTTCTCTATATATCGCCTATACAGTATTATAAATATCTTTATCGCATAGGTCTGTTGTTATATACTTTCTATGTGACATTCTTTTCAGTTTCTTTATATAAAAGTAATGCTAGCTTTGATACCTGAGTTTCCTTTGACAGGTTTGTATGCACACAGATATAACAAAACAACTTAAGGGGACATCTCCACTGGAGGGATTTTTTTCTTGACCCCTTTCTCCCTCATGTTTAGCCCCATTGCTTTTGTTATTATAAAACGTTTGCCCTATTAGTTTAGCGATTTTAAGAACTTCCACCCCATATTAAGACCTTTCGTGCAATTCAGGTGTCGATTTTATCCTGGCGAGCGATAGCGAGCCTGTAAATTCAGAGAAAATGGCCTTCGGCCGGGACATTTTTCTACCGAAAAATGTACACATTTATCTTGAAAGGGACTCAAGGGGGTGTTATTTTAAGCTTGATGGAGGTCTAGGGAACAAACTAAATACCTCCCCTTAAGCGATCTGTCTATGTGGGATAATAATATAATCTCAATAGCTCTCCGTATCAACCTGCTTTAGTCATTTATCAGGAAAATCAGAAATGTAGTGATTTTTAAAGGTGTCTAAAAATCTGTGTGTGATAACCTGGGTTCGAATCCTGGTGGATCACATATAATATTATGCTTTCATTAATTTCATTGGAGGTGTTTGGTGTTGTGGTGAAATTAATAACAAATATATTAGCTAAAACAACATTATATCTTCCATAAATATATTAGCTAAAACAACATTATATCTTCCATAAATATATTAGCTAAAACAACATTATATCTTCCATAAATATATTAGCTAAAACAACATTATATCTTCCATAAATATGAAACTTTGTAGTATAATACAGTATAATACAGTATAGTACAGTATAATACAGTATAGTACAGTATAATACAGTATAGTACAGTATAATACAGTATAATACAGTATAGTACAGTATAATACAGTATAATACAGTATAATACAGTATAGTACAGTATAATACAGTATATACAGTATAATACAGTATAATACAGTATAATACAGTATAGTACAGTATAGTACAGTATAATACAGTATAATACAGTATATACAGTATAATACAGTATAATACAGTATAATACAGTATAGTACAGTATAATACGGTATAATACAGTATAATACAGCTATAATACAGTTATAATAGTTATAATACAGCTATAATACAGTTATAATACAGCTATAATACAGATATAATACAGTTATAATACAGCTATAATACAGCTATACAGTATAGTACAGTATAATACAGTATAATACAGTATAATACAGTATAGTACAGTATAGTACAGTATAATACAGTATAATACAGTATAGTACAGTATAATACAGTATAATACAGTATAATACAGTATAATACAGTATAGTACAGTATAATACAGTATAATACAGTATAATACAGTATAATACACATATAATACAGCTATAATACAGTTATAATACAGCTATAATACAGTTATAATACAGCTATAATACAGTTATAATACAGTTATAATACAGCTATAATACAGTTATAATACAGTTATAATACAGTTATAATACAGCTATAATACAGTTATAATACAGCTATAATACAGTTATAATACAGTATAAGACAGTATAATACAGTATAATACAGTATAATACAGTATAATACAGTATAATACAGTATAATACAGTATAAGACAGTATAATACAGTATAATACAGTATAATACAGTATAGTACAGTATAATACAGTATAATACAGTATAGTACAGTATAGTACAGTATAATACAGTATAATACAGTATAATACAGTATAATACAGTATAGTACAGTATAATACAGTATAATACAGTATAAGACAGTATAAGACAGAGCATGAACAGAAACAAAAACAACAACACCTAAACGAGGCAAGAAATGTAGAACATAATTAAAAGTGTATATATAGCTAACAATATACAGTATATATATATATACAGTATATATATACAGTGTATATATAGCTAGCAATATACAGTATATAATATAATATATATATATATATATATATATATAATATATATATACAGTGTATATAGCTAGCAATATACAGTATTATATATTATATATATATATATATATATATATATATATATATATATACAGTGTATATATAGCTAGCAATATACAGTATGTATATATATATATATACAGTGTATACATAGCTAACAATATACAGTATGTTATCGGCAAACACTGTACAACATTATGTTATGGTTATAATGTATTCAGTCACAAATATCAGTATATATATATTCGCTATTGACAATACAATATCAACGTTTTTTTAGATATTTTTAATATAACAAAACCAAGCTAAGTCCCGTTATTTGCTTTCAGGTATAAATATATTATTCTAGGAAATGTAACCATCACGGATTGTATTTACTATTTACGTTAAAATCGGATACCAGTTCATTAAGAAGAAAGGGAAAGCAGGGAAAGCAAAAATTATAATCAGCCACAATGTAACGCAAGAAGAGAAAACATCGGACACAATGACGAGAGACGATGATGCGGGAATTTTTGTTTGGGGAATTTCCAAGAGTGTAAGAAAAGGATAAAGGAAACGAATGGTGGACACAAGTAAACGGAAATGATGATGGAGGAGAAGAATCAATATAAGGAATGCTGATTGTGGAGAAAGTTTCTAACAATATCTATGACTTTTGGTTACCTTTCTCTGATAACAGAAACACCAATAAGGGGACAGGGGGTTTTCTATAATGTTATCTATATATTTACTTATTATTATTTTACTTTCCTTCTTAGACCTCCATCAAGTTAAATAGATTATCCTCTAGATCCCCCTTCAAGATATATTTGTAAATTTTTTGGTAGAAAAATGTCCCGGCCAAAGGCCGATTCCATCTTAAAAACAAGCTTGCTATCGCTCGCCAGGACAAAACATCGACACCTAATTGAGATAGATGGGGTTGCAGAAAAACCGAAAACCTCACCTTAACAAGGAATATGAAGATACAAACTGCAGATCCTCTCATAAAAGTCTCACACCGCACCTCTTACCTCCAAACACAACACTGCCCAACTCGTCCCCCTCCTTACCTCCTTCAGTCTCATCTCTCTCTCTCTCACTCTCTTCTCCCTTTGTTGACATTGTATCTTTACATGTTTTTTAATTATAATACACGTTGAGATATATTTTAATTGTGTCTTGCGGTACTCAGCAGACCCAAGAACAGCCCCGCACCAAAGAAACACATGACAAGTAAGTAATCCATATCATCCGAGATTTTATCATTATCGTAACATAACTTGGCTATAAATTGTTATTCACGCCTGGCAAGTATAATCTATATCACAAAATGTATGTACGCTTTATCAATATATTTGTCTTCTCGTCTTATTATCATTTTTTATATTGATATAATAAAGGTGTCTACGAACAGCTTTATTCCTTATTTTCGCTTTTGCTTAAACCCCTTGAGGATTATGAACGCATTTCATCTTTTCCTATTCTGGCTATCATTATACACAATTTCATACAGTTTTTTTGGGAAGGAATCTGTGGGAGTTAACTAGTGTAAAAACTGGCCCAATCAACCCTATGAACTAATCATAATTATTTAGCCTTCTTAATCTGAATATAATCGTCCAATAGTTGCCACGAGAAAATAGAACATTATTGCGTCCTAGAATTACGACAAGGTTAAACAATTCACCAAAATGATCTGCTATTAAGCAATGTATGTCCAATTTATTAAACCCCTTCAACACCATTGTGGATATTTAATTATAGCTTGGTTATCGTTCGACGATTTTCTTTAGCATATAAACTAACCTCCTGCAGGACACTCAAAGTGGTAAATTTTTGATCTCAATAAACCCCCTGAAATAACAAAGTCCTTCAATAAACTACTACTGCCATACAGGTCCGTATATTTCTAGCCAGAATCAAAGGTCAAAATACGTCATAGTACTGAAGGGGGTTTTAGATTTCGATATATCTTTGGTACTGGTAGAACAGTCATACATTATAGCTATCATCATATTTTTTGGTAACTAGGTAAACATTCATACATTTATAGCTATCAATCATATTCTTTGGTACTGGTAAACCATTCATACATATATAGCTATTCATCATATTCTTTGGTACCTGGTAACATTCATACATTATAGCTATCATCATATTCTTTGGTACTATGGTAAAAATCATCATACAATTATAGCTATCATCATATTCTTTGGTACTGGTAAACATTCATACATTATAGCTATCATCATATTCTTTGGTACTGGTAAACATTCATTACCATTATAGCTATCATCATATTCTTTGGGTACTGGGGTAAACATTCATACATTATAGCTAATCATCATATCCTTTGGTAGCTGGTAAACATTTCATACATTATAGCTATCATCATCTTCTTTGGTACTGGTAACCATTCATACATTATAGCTATCATCATATTCTTTGGTACTGTGTAAACATTCATACATTATAGCTATCATCATATTTCCATCTGTAACACTCGCGTTTACGCAACTTCTTTGATTGGACTATTTGTTTACTAATAAAACTTAGAACAGGAGACAGAAACCGATCCCGCTTTTGGATCAACCCTTATTTGTTTACAATTATGTTAGGTATAATAATGTATGCTATGTTATGTATGTAAAAATATAATAATGTATGTTATGTTAGGTATGTATATAATAATGTATGTTTATGTTATGTATGTAATATAATAATGTATGCATAATGTTATGTATTTATATAATAATGTATTATGTTATGGTATGTATATAATAATGTATGTTTGTTTATGTATGTATAATTAATAATGTATGCTATGTTATGTATGTATATAGTAATGTAGGTTATGTTCTGTATTTATATAAATAAAAAAATGTATGCTATGTTATGTATGTATATAATGTATGCGATGTTTATGTATGTATATAATAATGTATGTTATGTTATGTATGATATCAATAATGTATGTTATGGATTATGTATGTCTATAATAATGTATGTTATGTTATGTCTGTATATAATAATGTATGTTACTAATGTATGTATATAATAACGTTGTTAATGTTATGTATAGTGTATAATAATGTCTGTTATGTTATGTATGTATATAATAATGTATTGTTATGTTATGTTATGTATCTAATAATGTATGCTATGTTATGTTATGTATAGTATTAAATGTCTGCTATGTTATGTATGTATATAATAATGCTATGCGATGATTATGTATGTATATAAGAATGTATGCTATGGTTATGTATGGCTATATACTGATGCTATGCTAATGTTATGTATGTCATAATAATAATGTAATGCTATGTTATGTATGTATCTTAATAATGTATGCTATGTTATGTAGTATTGTATATAATAATTGTATGCTATGTTATGTATGTAGATTAATAATGTATGATATGTTCTGTACTGTATATAATAATGTATGCTATGTTATGTATGTATATAATAATGTGCTATGTTATGTTTGTACATAATAATGTATGTTATGTTATGTATGTATATAATAATGTATGCTATGTTATGTCTTTGTGTTTTCCTTCCTCTGTTCTTCGTCTCTTTAACAAAAATAAAAAATAAAAAGTAAATAACCAATTTGATAATATACATTTCTTTTTACCTATCCAATAAACAGTGTTCACCTAATCACAAAACACATATCAAACTAGTTATTTTTTTTTGAACTAAGCAAAATATATTTTATTCATCACTTCACAAACCGTTTCTAGTATAATTATATTAAATTCCACTGCTTTACCAATGTAGAAGTTCAGTTCATAAATGTTATCAATATAGGTTATATAACTGTATATTGTAATTTGTGTATGTATTGATTGATATTATAATGGTAGATAGAAGGGAAAAGGTTTTGTGGTGGGATGTGGTCTTGCCACTGGGACCTGGTAATCCAATGGTCATGGGTTCACATCCCGAGATTACCCAATGGGAAGATATTATTGGGATGGAATTTGGCTGCTAGTACCTATATGTATCAGTGCATTATCAACAAAGCCCCACGCCCCACCTAAACGCCCAAAAACATAACCCTCATTGTTCCCCTGATTAAATAGCCTCTCCAGCCTATGCCCGACATGGAGTAGTGTTGGAATATGTAGAAAAAAACAACAATAAGGACATAAAAAAAGATAGATCAACGGAAGACGTGATAGGCTTCTTAGGACAGTTTATGTCTGTTGCCCTCTTTTCAACTCCAATTGACGGCTCAACCTGTTTGGGCACAACATTATCAATATATACTACATGCGTAGGGATTAATGTAATTCTATCTATTATATTTATATCTATCAACTTTCCAAATAATTTCACTACCCGACGGTATTGAGTTACCCAAATCAGTATTCATCTATTCATTAATCAATTCCATTTACCAATCAACATTCCAGACATCCATTGCCTAAACGTTTAACCAATCCAAGTATCTTAATCCAATTGTTTCTATATTTAACTATCTCTTTTCTTGTATTTATATTCCACCATCCAATCTTCCATCTTCTGTGTAATAATAATAATGTTATCAATCCATACATCCATTTCTGTAGTTAAATCCTTCCAAATAACACCACTTCCATCCAGTAAAACGTATTATCCTAAAACCTTCTTTCCACCAATACCATTAAGGGGGCCAACCAAGCTTTTTTTCTATCTCTCTCCTCCTTTTCTCTCTTTCCTCATGGCTTGTATCACATTTGGCCCATTCAGTCAACGTGTTTTAAGACGTTTATCCCCATCCAATGTGTCCGATTCTTCCTGGCGAGCGACAGCGGATGCCAGCATTGTATGGAGGAAATTCCGGCTTCAACGGATAACTGTTTTCTATCGACAAAAACGTACAAATTTAGCTTGCTGTCAAAACAAAAGATATATCCATTATGTATGCTGGCTCGCTACCGGGCCTCGCCAGGAAAATATTTTGACACCCGGATGGGGTTGTGTAAACGTCGTAAAAACAGTAGGCCTGAATGGTGGCTCGGCCCCGAAATGGATACAAGCCAAAGAGGAGGAGGAGGGAGAGAAAGAGAAAAAGGAACTGAGGGTGGGCTCCCTTAACTGCTTTTCACAACACCTTTCTCATATATTCAGCCATCAAATACCTTACGCCCATAATTTACCGCCCGTCTCTCCATCCAGCCATCACCCTTCTTCTTTTTATATTTATAACAAGTCACATTCGTCGATCATGCAATTTAGCTATATTTGCTTCATTCAATAAACTACAATTCCATACTTCCATCCACCTACTTACCAGTTCAATCCATCCAGCAACCAATTAATCCATCCATATAACCACCTTTCGATCCATACATTCACCTCTTTAACCCCGTCTGTACCGAGGACTTTATTTTTTAATTCTTCTAGCTATATTTAGACGACTGTGTGCAGCTTAGGATGGATCTGCAGTAGTAAAAATGGTTAAGTGAGATCGTTCGAAGCCTCTTAAGGGGACATCTCCACTTGAGGGATTTTTTTCTGGACCCCTTTCGTTCTCATGTTTAGCCCCATTGCTTTTGAGATTTTAAGACGTTCGCCCCATTAGTTTGGCGATTTTAAGAACCCTCGCCCCATTTCTGTCAATTTTAAGACCATTCGTGCCATTTAGGTGTCGATTTTTTCCTGGCGAGCGATAGCGAGCCTGTAATTTAAGAGGAACCGGCCTTTGGCCGGGAAATGTTTCTACCGAAAAATGTACAAATTTATCTTGAAAGGGGGTCTAGGGAGAGTAATTTTAAGCTTGATGGAAATCTAGGGAATCAACTAAAAACCTCCCCTTAAGTCACTGTACACACACCTGGAAGTTACGGAGGACTATAGTCAATGCATTAGAAGTAGGCCACCAAGCTCAAGGGCAGGCAGACTGTTTTTCTGGACCCCCTTCTCCCTAATGCTTAGCCCCACTAGTTTTGAGATTATAAGACGTTCGGCCCATTAGTTTGGCGATTTTAACACCTTTCGCCCCATTTCGTTGTCAATTTAAGACCTTTCGTGCCATTTAGGTGTCGATTTTTTCCTGGCGAGCGATAGCGAGCCTGCAATTTTAAGAGGAACCGGCCATTTTCTACCGAATAATGTACAAATTTATCTTGAAGGTGGATCTAGGGGGTGTTTTGCTAAGCTTGATGGAGGTCTAGGGAGGAAACTAAAAAAAATATATGAACACATTCATTAATAGACCAAACAAACGGTCTGCCTCCCCTTAACCCTAAACCTCTAAAACTCAAAACAGTCTAGACCCTGTTTTGCCCCGTTAGTTTGGCTATTAAAGATGATTCGTCCCATTAGTTTGGCGAATGTAAGCCGGTTCATGTTGATATTTTCTGGGCTAGCGATTGTGAACCTGCGATTGAGGAGAAAGTTCCACCGAAGATATGTAACACACGCACGCACGCACGCACACACACACACACACACACACACACACACACACACACACACACACACACACACACACACACACACACACACGCACGCACACACACACACACGCACGCACGCACGCACGCACGCACGCACTAACCTGCCAGACGTCGGAAGGGCTAGTGCTACGTCGTTATTTAGGGCCAACATCTGCGCAGTAGTGTTATAAGTAATCATACTCTTATAATAGTTATTTTATGGTAAGCATGAAGCAGGTCATACTTATGTAAACAACTAAGGGTATGGACAGGGTATATAAGATCATTAGGGATATTGATACTGATTTACCTTTCTATCCTTGTATATTATGATGAGCGTATTTCCATTAATATACCTTTTTGAAGGGTTATAATATTATGTTAACTTAAGTTTAACCTTTTCATATTTATAATTGTTTGCATATTGATAGTGATTAACCTTTCCAACCTTTTATAAGATGGGTTTATTACCGCCAATATATCTTTAAATAGTTAGATTATTATGGACACTTTATTTACTCATTTAATACCTATAATTGCTTAAAGTACAAATCATATGGTAAGTCAAAAATAGGTCATTATACAGGTTGTACAACAGGACATGAAACAGGATACATAGATGCAGATCATGAAGTCATATTGTATGTCGTGATGCAGAGCACATTACAGGTCGGGTTGCAGTTCAGGATGCATGTCGTAAGGTAGGTCGTAGTTTATAATGGCCACGGTGTAGGTTGTAAAGCAGGTCATAATACAGGACCTCATAGTAATTCATATTTATTCACCAACTTATCAATTAACTTACAAATAAACCTAATTAGTGGAATCAATGAAACTAATGAATATATGTGGTACTCCAAGGACTCGAACCTAATAATAGATGCATGGTGCTTTAATTCAAACGTTTCGACATCTTCACATGTCATCATCAGTGGTCTAATATGATAATTTAAGATATATTAAAATCTTGATACTCAAAACATTGATTACAAGTCGTTTATATGAAAATACGAGTCCCTACTTTCTTAATATTATATATCGTATTAAGGGGAGAGGGGCCGTTTTTTTTTTTTTTTGGTCTATAAATTAAATTATTCCCGGCCGAAGGCCGGTTCCTCTTAAAATATCAGGCTTACTATCGCTCGGCAGGCAAAAATCGACACCTAAAAGGCACGAAAGGTCTTAAAATTGAAAAATAGACAACGAAATGGGACGAAGGGTGTTAAAATGACCAAACCAATGGGCCGAACGTCTTATAGTCTGAAAACACATGGGGCTTAACACGAGGGAGAAAGGGGACCAGAAAAACGACCCATCTCCCCTTAAATTGAGATGATAAGGCAGGTGGCATTAGAGGATGACCTTCCCTGCGCGGTGCTAACACGGCAACATCCATCTATCAGGCCTGCAATTTTTGTTTAGGGGATCTATTAAAGGGAGATGGGTCATATTTATTTGTTAATTTAAATATCTGTTTATTATTGTATTAGTTTCCTCCCTAGACCTCCATCAAGCTTAACAAAAAAACGCCCAAGACCCTCCTTCAAGATAAATGTGTATATTTTTTGATAGAAAAAACGGAGGCCGATTTCTCTTAAATTAAAGGCTCGCTATCGCTTGCCAGGAAAAAAATGACACGTAAATGACACAAAAAGTCTTAATATTGACAAAGAAAGTGGTGAAAGGTCTTAAAATAGCCAAAATAATGGGCTATCATGTGTCGTGCAGAGGCGTCATCCAGTGTTAAGGGGAGATGGGTCATTTTTCTGTTTCCCCTTCTTCCTCATGTTTAATCCAATTTTTTTTCAGATTATAAGACGTTTGGCCCATTAGTTTAACACCTTTCGCCCAATTTCGGTGTCAGTTTAAAGACTTTTCGTGCCATTTAGGTGTCGCTTTTTTTCCTGACGAGAGATAGCGAGCCTGTAATTGCATGAGGAACTGGCCTTCGGCCGAAGTCTTGAAGGAGGATCTAGGGGGTGTTTTTCTAAGCTTCATGGAGGTCTAGCGAGGAAATTAAAAAAATAGATGAATAAAAGACTAAATAGGCCAAAATACCAGCCACTATCCCCTTAACCAACACCAGCCACTATCCCCTTAACCAATACCAGCCACTATCCCCTTAACCAATACCCCTTAACCAATACCAGCCACTATCCCCTTAACCCATACCAGCCATATCCCCTTACCACCAGCCACTATCCCCTTAACCAATACCAGCCACTCCCCTTAACCTTCACCAGCCACTATCCCCTTAACCAATACCAGCCACTATCCCCTTAACCAATACCAGCCACTATCCCCTTAACCAATACCAGCCACTATCCCCTTAACCAATACCAGCCACTATCCCCTTAACCAATACCAGCCACTATCCCCTTAACCAATACCAGCCACTATCCCCTTAACCAATACCAGCCACTATCCCCTTAACCAATACCAGCCACTATCCCCTTAACCAATACCAGCCACTATCCCCTTAACCAATACCAGCCACTATCCCCTTAACCAATACCAGCCACTATCCCCTTAACCAATACCAGCCACTATCCCCTTAACCAATACCAGCCACTATCCCCTTAACCAATACCAGCCACTATCCCCTTAACCAATACCAGCCACTATCCCCTTAACCAATACCAGCCACTATCCCCTTAACCAATACCAGCCACTATCCCCTTAACCAATACCAGCCACTATCCCCTTAACCAATACCAGCCACTATCCCCTTAACCAATACCAGCCACTATCCCCTTAACCAATACCAGCCACTATCCCTTAACCAATACCAGCCACTATCCCCTTAACCAATACCAGCCACTATCCCTTAACCAATACCAGCCACTATCCCTTAACCAATACCAGCCACTATCCCCTTAACCAATACCAGCCACTATCCCCTTAACCAATACCAGCCACTATCCCCTTAACCAATACCAGCCACTATCCCCTTAACCAATACCAGCCACTATCCCCTTAACCAATACCAGCCACTATCCCCTTAACCAATACCAGCCACTATCCCTTAACCAATACCAGCCACTATCCCCTTAACCAATACCAGCCACTATCCCTTAACCAATACCAGCCACTATCCCCTTAAACCAATACCAGCCACTATCCCCTTAACCAATACCAGCCACTATCCCCTTAACCAATACCAGCCACTATCCCCTTAACCATATCAGCCACTATCCCCTTAACCAATACCAGCCACTATCCCCTTAACCAATACCAGCCACTATCCCCTTAACCAATACCAGCCACTATCTCCTTAACCAATACCAGCCACTATCTCCCTAACCAATACCAGCCACTATCACCTTAACCAATACCAGCCACTATCCCCTTAACCAATACCAGCCACTGTCCCCTTAACCAATACCAGCCACTATCCCCTTAACCAATACCAGCCACTATCCCCTTAACCAATACCAGCTACTATCCCCTTAACCAATACCAGCCACTATCACCTTAACCAATACCAGCCACTATCCCCTTAACCAATACCAGCCACTGTCCCCTTAACCAATACCAGCCACTGTCCCCTTAACCAATACCAGCCACTATCCTCTTAACCAATACCAGCCACTATCCCCTTAACCAATACCAGCCACTATCCCCTTAACCAATACCAGCCACTGTCCCCTTAACCAATACCAGCCACTGTCCCCTTAACCAATACCAGCCACTATCCTCTTAACTACTACCAGTCACTATCCCCTTAACCAATACCAGCCACTGTCCCCTTAACCAATACCAGCCACTGTCCCCTTAACCAATACCAGCCACTATCCTCTTAACCAATACCAGCCACTATCCCCTTAACCAATACCAGCCACTATCCCCTTAACCAATACCAGCTACTATCCCCTTAACCAATACCAGCCACTATCACCTTAACCAATACCAGCCACTATCCCCTTAACCAATACCAGCCACTGTCCCCTTAACCAATACCAGCCACTATCCTCTTAACCAATACCAGCCACTATCCCCTTAACCAATACCAGCCACTATCCCCTTAACCAATACCAGCTACTATCCCCTTAACCAATACCAGCCACTATCACCTTAACCAATACCAGCCACTATCCCCTTAACCAATACCAGCCACTGTCCCCTTAACCAATACCAGCCACTATCCCCTTAACCAATACCAGCCACTATCCCCTTCACCAATACCAGCCACTATCCCCTTAACCAATACCAGCCACTATCCCCTTAACCAATACCAGCCACTATCCCCTTAACCAATACCAGCCACTATCCCCTTAACCAATACCAGCCACTGTCCCCTTAACCAATACCAGCCACTGTCCCCTTAACCAATACCAGCCACTATCCTCTTAACCAATACCAGCCACTATCCCCTTAACCAATACCAGCCACTATCCCCTTAACCAATACCAGCCACTATCCCCTTAACCAATACCAGCCACTATCCCCTTAACCAATACCAGCCACTATCCCCTTAACCAATACCAGCCACTATCCCCTTAACCAATACCAGCCACTATCCCCTTAACCAATACCAGCCACCATCCCCTTAACCAATACCAGCCACTATCCCCTTAACCAATACCAGCCACTATCCCCTTAACCAATACCAGCCACTATCCCCTTAACCAATACCAGCCACTATCCCCTTAACCAATACCAGCCACCATCCCCTTAACCAATAATGTGATCCTTTCGGGTACCAAATAAAGAGAAAACAAAATAAATCCTTTCCTTCACTTTCAAGAAAATGTGCAAACAGACAGGAAAACACACAGAGACAGACATATTGATTACAAAACATAATGAGGCGTGAATAATGACCCCACGGAATATAGCCACCAAACATCGTGTGGTATTCCATGTAATAGTATTAATGTAATAATATTATTGGTACAATTAATGTACTACTATAAATGTATATGGTTAAGGGGATAGTGGATATTTTGCTGGTCTATTACTTTATAAAAATATATTCATTTATTTTTCTAGTTTACTTGTTAGATCCCATCAAGAATAAAAATGCACCCCCCTTCAAGATACATTTTTATATTTTGTTCAGTCCTCTTTAAATTACAGGCTAGCTATCGCTCGCCAGGATAAAATTGACACCTAATTGGCACGAAAGGTCTTAAAATTGGCAACGAAATGGGGTGAAAGTTGTTGAAATCGTCAAACTAATGGGCCGAACGTCTATAATCTCAAAACTAATGGGACCAGAAAGACGTCCCATCTCCCCTTAAAGGGCCTCACCTCAGCACCCATTGAGGTCATCCAATGTTCTCCAAATACCTTGTGTGAAGTCAACCACTAAACGAGAACTAGTGCCTTGAGTTTAGAAAAAAACAAACAACAAAAACAAAATAGAAGGTCCCACCCCTTTCCCATTCTTAAGTAAGCCATTTTAGATTTACAGAAGAGTGACCATTACTTGCATTACGGCATGTCCACAAACATTTCAGTAATGTAAGCATGTTTCCTTCTATTTTTTTTTTTTTTTTTTTTTTTTTTTTTTTTTTTTTTTATTAAGGTGACAGTTACAAAGTGGTGTACAATCTATTTTATTCTAGTTACATTGTAGCTTATCTTATTGTACCAGTACCTCCCTACAATCAACCTAGTTGTTCCCCAATTCGTCCCTCCGCCACGACCATTTCAAAGTCCAAGTCTCTCACTCTTGTCCTCTGTAGCGGGGAGGACCTTGTACCCCTGAGACATAGGAGTGCAGACCTGAGAAGAGAGAAAGAGAGCCGGCATCTCATCCAAGTTATGACTTGGCTTCTATGCTGGCGCTTTTTCTCCGATATTTGTTCAGCTAATCTGGCATAGAAGACACTTGCAGAAGGTCCCATACCTCCCGACGATGAGAAGACCAGAGGAGTAAAGCTTCCTTGATCCCTGTTCAAAATTCTTTCTTCATAAGCGCGTTTTTTCTCACTTTCGTTTCTCAAGTATGCCGCCTTGTGTCCTCGCTCACGATATGTTTGTGCTCTTGGGTTGAAGATTCTGATGTCGAAAAAAGCCCGTTGTCCCCTCGTCCAAAAACCTCGAGCACTTACGTCCACTCTTGCTTCATTTGAAGTATTTGCAGTATTGTGGGCCAAGCGCTGTCCGTCCATAGGCAGAAGTTCTGGTTTGATTCTGACATCATGGCACACCTCGTCCAGCATTTGTGCAGTGATGTCTCGTACTTCATCATGCCGGATACAGATGAATCCTCCTTTCTTACAGGTCATACAGTGGTCTGGGTTGTTTATTTCACCGCATGCACATTTCAGCGGCAGGTTCGAAACTGGCCACCCATACCTCAAGGCTACGGCATTATTGAATTCTTGTTTATTTAAGCTGAAGCCTTTCTCCTTTATTGGTAATGATGTGAGCCAATTTGAAGCCCCCGTGTCTTGTGCCATCTCAACTCTCATTTTCAGTTCTTCCCTACATCTGGTCTTAATTTGTTCTAGGCTATGTTTCTGTCTCTCTTCTCTGCTCTTTGTAATTTCCTGTCTTGCATTTCGTTGTTCCTCTTCGTCCACCTCATCATTTTCATTTTGCTCCCGTATTTTTTCTGTCAGAGACATAGTAAGTTTAAGGGAATTTTGGTACTCATGTGGTGCCGCCTCCACTGGGTTTATGATCCCCATACCTCCGAACCTTGGCGGAAGAGCTAATAGATCTCTTAGCTCTTGCGTGACGCCTTCCATCTCTGTTAAGGCCGATATGAATGTTCCTCTGATTGCTTCTTCCAGCGGTTGGAACATCTGTCCAATGCCAGGCACTGTTCTCATAAGAAAGGTCCATCTGTGCTTAACACCATATGTGAAGGCAGTATACTAGTGCCTCGAGTTGCGATTATCGGAAAACAAATATTATTATCATGATGTTTTGGGTCCAAAAGTTAAGAAGTCCAAAAGTTAAGGGTGTTTATTCTGGACCCCCTTCTCCCTCATGTTTAGCCCCATTAGTTTTGAGAAATCAAGACGTTCACCCCTTTAGTTTGGCTATTTTTAGACTTTTTACCCCATGTCTTTGTCAATTTTAAGACCCTTCGGGCCATTTGGGTTTCGATTATTGCCAGCCAGCAATTTAAGAGGAAAGCCCCTTTCACACAGCCCTCCCGACACTCCCGATGAGCGAAATTGGATTGTAGCGTAAATTTATGGGAGACAGCCGAACGACAATGGTGTGGGATGACAGCCATCCGTACGTGAAACGTGTGTACGTGTGTGCGTGTATGTGTTTATGTGTGTTTCGTGTCGGTGTCTTTGTGTGTGTGAGTTTCAGTGAGTTCCTGTCTTTGTATATGTGTGAGTGTGGGGGTGGGGTGGAGCATCAGCGAGTATCTGCATGTGTATATGTGTGTTGTGTGTGTGTGTGTGTGTGGGTATTAGTGAGTCCCTGTTTGTGTGTATATACAGTATGTGAGTGGGGGCGGGAGGAGGGGTTAGTGAGTGTCTCTATGTGTATATGTGTGCCTTGTGTGTATGTATGGGTGTCAGTGAGTGCCTGTCTGTGTACATGTGTGTGGGGAATCATTCAGTGTATGTACGTTTATATGTGTGCCTTGTGTGTGTGTGGGGGGGGGGGGTCAGTGAGTGCCTGTCTGTGTACATGTGTGTGGGGAATCAGTCAGTGTATGTACGTTTATATGTGTGCCTTGTGTGTGTGTGTGTGTGTGGGGGGGGGTTAGTGGGTGCCTGTCTGTCTGTGTACATGTGTGTGGGGAATCAGTCAGTGTATGTATGTTTATATGTGTGCCTTGTGTGTGGGGGGGGGGGGGGGGGGGGTGCCAGTGGGTGTCTGTCTGTGTACATGTGTGTGGGGAATCAGTCAGTGTATGTATGTTTATATGTGTGCCTTGTGTGTGTGTGTGGGGGGGGGGGGGGTCAGTGGGTGCCTGTCTGTGTACATGTGTGTGGGGAATCAGTCAGTGTATGTATGTTTATATGTGTGCCTTGTGTGTGTGTGGGGGGGGGGGTCAGTGAGTGCCTGTATGTGTACATGTGTGTGGGGAATCAGTCAGTGTATGTATGTTTATATGTGTGCCTTGTGTGTGTGTGGGGGGGGGGGTCAGTGGGTGCCTGTCTGTGTACATGTGTGTAGGGAATCAGTCAGTGTATGTATGTTTATATGTGTGCCTTGTGTGTGTGTGTGTGGGGGGGGGGGGTCAGTGGGTGCCTGTCTGTGTACATGGGTGTGGGGAAACAGTCAGTGTATGTATGTTTATATGTGTGCCTTGTGTGTGGGGGGGGGGGGGGAGGGTCAGTGGGTGCCTGTCTGTGTACATGTGTGTGGGGAAACAGTCAGTGTATGTATGTTTATATGTGTGCCTTGTGTGTGTGGGGGGGGGTGGGGAGGGTCAGTGGGTGCCTGTCTGTGGACATTTGTGTGGGGAATCAGTCAGTGTATGTATGTTTATATGTGTGCCTTGTGTGTGTGTGGGGGGGAGGGGGGGCGAGGGTCAGTGGGTGCATGTCTGTCTGTGTACATGTGTGTGGGGAATCAGTCAGTGTATGTATGTTTATATGTGTGCCTTGTGTGTGTGTGGGGGGGGCGGGGGGTAGGTTCAGTGGGTGCCTGTCTGTGTACATTTGTGTGGGGAATCAGTCAGTGTATGTATGTTTATATGTGTGCCTTGTGTGTGTGTGGGGGGGGGGGGGGAGGGTCAGTGGGTGCCTGTTTGTCTGTGTACATGTGTGTGGGGAATCAGTCAGTGTATGTATGTTTATATGTGTGCCTTGTGTGGGGGGGGGGGGTGTCAGTGGGTGCCTGTCTGTGTACATGTGTGTGGGGAATTAGTCAGTGTATGTATGTTTATATGTGTGCCTTGTGTGTGTGTGTGGGGGGGGGGGGGGGGTCAGTGGGTGCCTGTCTGTGTACATGTGTGTGGGGAATCAGTCAGTGTATGAATGTTTATATGTGTGCCTTGTGTGTGTGTATGTGTGTAGTTATGTGTGGAGTGTTTATATCCCGTTATGTATGTGTCTGTTGTGGTTGTTTGCATGTGTAGTAGCTTATAGTTGGGTCTATTTCATATATTTCTGTGCACTATATCAAGAGCAGGAACCTTGTTGTTTGATGTCTTTTTTATCAATGCTTAATTTTTAATGCCATGGAATTGAAAAAATAATATCCTATCATTACATTGATTAGAATTATGACAACAGAGTAAATATAAGTTCTTCCCTCGTCTTTAGTGTTTGGTGAACTATGCTTTTGACAACTTATCTTTTCAGAAAGTCAGGTCCATTTCATATACTTTCGTGCACTTTATCTATCGATTTCCACCTATCAATTCTCAGTGAGCTCGCATGAAATATCAAAAGATTGGGGAATAAACATTTTAACATTTTATAAATGACTTGTGTAATTTTTTTTCATTATGAGTTAGTGGAATATTAATTTTTTAAGCCCATCACTTCAGAAATGATGCACAGATTCCATAGAGATAAAATAACAAATATACAGTATGTGCTGATAAATAAGGGAGATAGCTGGATACATATAATAATAAATACAGTAGATAGAAATATTAAGAATAGAGAGAAAAAGCAAATGTCAGAAGAAATTATAAAGATATGTTTTAGGTCTGTTTTCTAAAGGGCCACCTCCTTTAAAAAAAAAACATATGATTAATTTATTTATTCTTATATATTCACTCTTTCTCCAGGGTCGAAACAGCAAGATTTTCTACAATGATAGTGTTGTCTCTTAATTTGCATATTTGATATTTTGACGCCTGAATATTTTGATGGATCTTGTATTTATTTGTATTTGATATATCTCTTACTTTTTTCTATCTTATTGTTGGTTGAGCCTGGGAAACCCTCTATTCAATGTAATAAGTCTCCTCATACATGTCTCCTGACAATAGGATACAGCCAAAAGACCGGCTCCCAACAGAAATACTGCATCCCAACTGCCTTCTGACTGCCTCCCTCCACCCTCCCTAGAGATCGGGCTGTACCTCCAGTGTTTTTCAGGTCGTAACAAAAATATGGTGGGTGTCCATTGAAAAACAGGACCGGGCCCAGACACTGAAGATCACCGCCAGACAATGCAGGACTGTTCACAATACAGCACGATAATATTGGTCTCGTGGTGGTCTGGTAGTGTCTGGACGGCTGTGTGAAAGGGGCTGAACTGGCCTTCAGCTGGGGCCTATGTCTACCGACAAATGCACAATATAATTTCGAACGAGGGTTTTGGGGGTATTTTTTAAAGCTTGATGGAGGTGTAGGGAGGAATCTTTAAACATAAAAATAAAAACATAATCATTATTATTATAATTGAATTTAAAAAAACATATTCTCCTCTTAATGGGATCCTTTTTGGGACAAAATGTAGTTACTGAATAAGTCTCGTCGATATCCGTTCATTCATTCTTGAAAAATTTACTGATCATACTGATACCCGGTCATAGTGAAAATAATGCCTTGTGCTTCTCGCTTTCGACGGCAGGCCGGATAAATATACAACGCCATTGTAGAGGTACTATAGCATACTATACACTTAGAGCTATATAGCCTATCGTGAGTCAAGCTACAATAAAAATCGTATGGTAGGTGTGGGTACAGGTCGTTTGGCAGGTCGTAAGTCTGGTCGTGCGGCAGATCAAGAAATTAGTCTGCCTAGGGGGTAATATCATGGTTGGCTGGCTCCCCTATCTCTTGTTGTTGTTGTTGTGTGTGTGTGTGTGTGTGTGTGTGTGTGTGTGTGTGTGTGTGTGTGTGTGTGTGTGTGTGTGTGTGTGTGTGTGTGTGTGTATGTGTGTGTGTGTGTGTGTGTGTGTGTGTGTGTGTATTGGAGAGGGGAAGGAATGGTGCAGGAGTTAACATTTTCGACTCTGACTGACCCATTATGCCCTTAGAAAGAGAGAGACCGCGGGGGGGGGGGGGAGTTGGAATAATATAATATATATGCTAGAATATGATAACAGACTAGGTTATTGTAAAGTCTAAAAACAATATTATATATATATATATATATATATATATATATATAAGCGGGTGGATGGGACTCGTTAGTCTTGGTCGGCAACTCATCTAGAGGAGACAACCTTATACAAATCCGGGTGGATGGGACTCGTCAGCCTTGGTTGGCAACCTGTCTAGGGGAGTAAACCTGATACAAATCCGTACTGCTTACCTGAGGGTAAGGCAGGTTATAGTGGATGGATTAGCCGAACACCACTGTAGAAAAATAGTGCTAACAAGATACACATAGGGCCTCGGAGTCGGACGGATCCTAAATTGAGTGGTCAATCCTGTAAGTCCTTCACTAAACTGGCTCGGGTTGTCCCTCTCACAGGGAATAGGTCCGTTTGGGGGCATTCTGTGTATGACCACCCTTGTAAGGGGAGTAAGGCGTCCGGCAATAGATATATATGTATATGTATATATATATACAATAAATATATATATATATATATATATATATATATATATATATATATATATATATATATATATATATATATACCGTTATATATATATATAAAAGAGAGAGAAAGTTAGAGTGAGAGAGGTAGTACGAGGCTAATGAGAGTGTCGTGAGTGTTATGTTGTATGGGTGCTGACCTTACTTTTACTTCCCTTCTCTCTCTCTCTCTCTCTCTCTCTCTCTCTCTCTCTCTCTCTCTCTCTCTCTCTCTCTCTCTCTCTCTCTCTCTCTCTCTCTCTCTATATATATATATATATATATATATATATATATATATATATATATATATATATAGTGTTGTTGTTGTTGTTGTTTTTCCCGAAGCTGCCTTGCCGAACAGCCCCAAGGCCCCGAGCAAGGCCAAGGCCATAACCGAGCGCCCCCACAGAACCCTCCCTGCCGACCACAATGAAGCCTGGGTGACCGAAGCCACTCCATGGCGGGGAGCTGAGGAGGGTGCGGAAACGCCCGGGAAACCAAAGCCCCACCCAGGGCCCTGTGCCCCTCAGCAATTATGAAGAGAAAGTTGAGGGGCAAAGGAAAGATGTGACGCTTTGGCTTCCAATCTTGGTAGATTAGGAGGTCAATCCACGCAAGAGACGCCGTCACTTGAGATCTAGAAAATATATAAGTAAAAGGAACAGTCAGAGTAAGCTTTGGGTATGGCAGAGATCGCTCAGTTCTCACTCTGATAGACCAGCCCATCACCATATATATAGTGTATATATATATAGTGTATATATACATATATACTGTATATATATATATATATATATATATATATATATATATATATATATATAGTGTATATATATATAGTGTATATATACATATATACTATATATATATATATATATATATATATATATATATATATATATATATAGTGTATATATATATATAGTGTATATATACATATATACTATATATATATATATATATATATATATATATATATATATATATATATATATATAATGTATATATATTCTCAATAATGCATGATAATTCACACATTTTACATATATTAGGTACAAGCAACCTCAAAAGCTGTGAAAGTTATATCATCATTATTATATTAGTTTCTTTTCTTACTCTTCCATCATTCATATCCCAATTATGCACTTGCGTGTTTCGGCTTATCAGGAAGTTGGAGCTGTAGACATAAATATTATATATATATATATATTATATACACATATCATAGTCTATGACACATATATATATATATATATATATATATATATATATATATATATATATATATATATATATATACATGCAACAATAATATAGAATTCTGGGGGAAAGAAAGTATGTTGAGTTTGATTTTATGTATATACAGTATAAATGCACTACACTCGTATTTTATGTATATACAGTATAAATGCACTACACTCGTATTTTATGTATATACAGTATAAATGCACTACACTCGTATTTTATGTATATACAGTATAAATGCACTACACTCGTATTTTATGTATATACAGTATAAATGCACTACACTCGTATTTATGTATATACAGTATAAATGCACTACACTCGTATTTTATGTATATACAGTATAAATGCACTACACTCGTATTTTATGTATATACAGTATAAATGCACTACACTCGTATTTTATGTATATACAGTATAAATGCACTACACTCGTATTTTATGTATATACAGTATAAATGCACTACACTCGTATTTTATGTATATACAGTATAAAATGCACTACACTCGTATTTTATGTATACAGTATAAATGCACTACACTCGTATTTTATGTATATACAGTATAAATGCACTACACTTTATTTATGTATATACAGTATAAATGCACTACACTCGTATTTTATGTATACAGTATAAATGCTCAACACTCTTATTTTATGTATATACAGTATAAATGCACTACACTCGTATTTTATGTATATACAGTATAAATGCACTACACTCGTATTTTATGTATATACAGTATAAATGCACTACACTCTTATTTTATGTATATACAGTATAAATGCACTACACTCGTATTTTATGTATATACAGTATAAATGCACTACACTCGTATTTTAACTTGTATTTCTGCGAGCCATTGATGTTTACAGCTCCAACTCCCTTATTGCCCAACAATCGTAAGTGATTAACTGCAGTTCCTTTACTTAGGGGAAGCTTGGCTGTTGGCAGTGTAGATATATTTGTCCGGGCTTGTCTTGACGAGGCATAAGCTTAAGGGGAGTTTATTTTTCTGAACCCCCCCCCCCCCTTCTCCCTAATGTTTAGCCCCATTGTTTGTTTATATTTTGAGACGTGTGCTCCATTAGTTTAGTGATTTTAAGACCTGTGCCATTTAGGTGTCGATTTTTCCTGGCGAGCGATAACGAGCCTATAAAAGGATTTTTTCTACCGAAAACATGTACACATTATTCTCGATGGGGGGTCTTGCGGATATTTTTAAAACTTGATGACGGTCTTAGGAGAAAACTAAATTAAATAATACATACATATATATTTATTAGTGGCCCCTCCATCATTGACGAACATGCCTATTACATAAGGCATCCTCTTCAAACACTAATCCGCCGTAGTTTGAATCTACCGCGCAGAGCATTTAAAAACTGAGGAGCCTTCATCATGAGCGCACGCGACCTCACTCATGGCTTCAGTCATTATGAATTGGGTTCTCACTACGAAAAAACTTCGTAAAAAATAAAAACAAAAAGAAAATATGAATAACTATCCAATAAGCTTTCCATCATATCGTGGATGTACTTGTGTGGATTTCTGACCAGACGCTGATCCAGGCGTCATTCCTCCTTTTTTTTGCTCTGCGCTCA
The DNA here is from genome assembly GCA_032716605.1 of Paralithodes platypus. Classification (NCBI taxonomy): domain Eukaryota; kingdom Metazoa; phylum Arthropoda; class Malacostraca; order Decapoda; family Lithodidae; genus Paralithodes; species Paralithodes platypus. The sequence goes on along the minus strand of CM064518.1, from coordinate 23,155,133 downwards.
GCCTGCCCGGACGTTCCTTTCAGGCTCCGCTGGTTCCGCATTCGTGGCGTCCCTAGTGAGTTTTTTCTCATTTGTTTACTCTGGGATGTATCGAGTAAGGTTAGGATAGGCGTAGCAGGAGTGTCCTGGGCTGGTTGCCCGCAGTGCAATGTATTTTGGGTCGTATGTATGGGGCATCTATTTCGGATGTACCCTCGTGGTCCTGTTGTGGACACGTGAACTTTTCACAGTTTGGTTTAGTTGGTGATGCAGGCGGCTTTCATTACGCGTTAATTATTGCTGCCTTTTATCCTTCTGATGAGGTAAGCTGTATGTTTGCTGACGTTCCCAGCGTATTTTTCTTCACTTAGTGAAGTTTTTTCTGGGTCCGTGTCAGGCTTCCCGGGGTTGGGAAGTTTTTCGCTTCGGTGGTGTGTTGGCGGTGGTTCCTGTTGTGATATTCCAGTGTGTGTTTATATTTCAACTATTTCTTGCCGTCTACCTAGGCCTAGCCAGCCGCTCGTAGCTTTGCCACATGTCTAGTGTTATTATTTATTTTATAAATATGCCCTACTGTGTCATGTGTATCCGGGTTTTAGTTGTGTATTGGCTAATTCCTCGGACTATATTTGTTTCCTGGTTTAGTTGTGTATTGGCTAATTCCACGGATTATGTTGTGACCTTGGTTAGTCGTGCGTGTCTCTCCTCGGGTCGTTTTGTTCAGATGGTGTCTGTTCAGGGTGGGGTTTGCCTTCCGGCGGGTTTTTCTCGGTTTCACCGTGAAAAAACCTGACCGATGAGCAGTGTTAGGCCACACGTGGTTGTTAACACTGGCTGGTTCCCCGGCGGGGGAGGTGTCTGTGGCTCTCCAGGACTGCGTATCTGTGGGTGCCTGGTTTCAGGCCTCCTTTATTTCCCGGCGGGATGGCTGTACCCATCCTTACATATATATTTAGTTATATATAAAGAAACGATGTTCGTGAGAACACTTGTTTTTTATAGGTTTTCTACCTGGTTTAACAAAACCACGGGGAAAACCTAGCTGTTGTTTAGGCGTTCCTCCCCGGCGATCTTTTACAAAGTAGTGGGGTCAGGAACTTGTGGGGTTAACTTTTAGACTTCTCACCCGGCGGGTACACCTTAGCAGGGTGGGATAAAACGACTTAGGTCTCTTATAGTTAACCAATCCATGTGAGTGATACTCTGTGTATCGCCGCCTTTACTCTTACGGCATTTGAAGGATCAGTGAGGTTTAACCAAATCGATTTCCACACCCGGCGGGTGTCCCTAAGTTTAGGAACTAAGGAATTTATAAACAAATTCAATTTCGATTAACCTTAATTGGGTGATACTTTCAGTATCGCCGCCTTCTATTTTTACGACGATCGTTTGGGACAATTCGTTAAAAAATCAGATCTCGTATTTTCCTGCCCTGGGCTATTCTACTAAAATATTTCAAGGGCCGGCGTCTTTATGAGGGGGGGCTTTGTTACAAAATTGAATCTTGAGACAGTCACCACCTCCTACAGACTATAAGTGCCATACTGGACCATTATATCAGAGGGTATTCTTCATGTTCTTAGCTAAGAAGACTTGTTTACGCTCTTTATACCCAGCCGCGTGGCGGGATGTGTTAGCTGTGTCTTTGCATCCCGTTACCCGGCGGGATATTAACACTTGTATGCGAACACTTGGGTTAACCTTATGAGCATTAATTCCTGGAAATTTTCTTTATTTTTCCAGAGCTGAGCTCCGGCGGACCAATACAGACCCGGCGGTAGTTCCTCTCACCAGTCTCTGTCATGGCTAATGTCACCCCAGTTTTTGCCCTGTGCATTACCCCTACTTGCGCGGGTATCCCATTTTTGCACATACCCTTTGCATAAGGTGTGTTAGATGTCTAGACCGTTCAAGGGGTCTCTGGGTTACAAGTAATTGTTCTTTTTGCTCCCAATTAACTAATAAAGTCCTGTGTGACAATGACAAGACCGCGGCGGTAGCGTTGAGAGAGGTCAGACAACAAATGTCGGCCTACACTACCATTGTCGCACATAAGTCACTTCAATGTGACAACGTCCCACTTTGGGATAAGTTGCTGTCAGAGCACCCTCCCCCTAAACGTACCTCTAGAGTAAGGGGTTTTAAGCCGACAGAGACTTGATACGATTCTGTATCGTCTGTGGAGACGTTTAAACGCCCGAGAGAGCCTACTCCCCCGGCAGCCACCTCCTCGTCGCAGGCGAGATCGAGGTCAAGGTCTCCCCTCAGACAACGGTCTTCAAGTCGGGCCTCTTCCCCGGCTAGTAAGAAGTGCAAGACTGAAGCTTCCCCCAGGGACCATGGTGGTGATCCGTCCAAACCTAGGTCCAGTTCGCGGTCACACCGTAGCCATAAATCCTCCAAAAAGGATTCCCATAAGAAGTCCTCTCGACATTCTTCTAAGTCTAGTGCATCTCATCGTACCTCTACACCTGACAATGTTTCTGTTACAGCCTCAGAGTATAGTGAAGCGCCTGTCCCTAAACAAGATTTACCTATTGATATTTTAACCCTAGAAATGGAGAGTTCAGGATATTCAATAATTGAGAATGTTTCAGACTCTCAAGAGAGTGTAGGCCAGAGCCTAGGTGTTTGGCGTTTTGCTCAGCCAGGGTCTGTCCATCCACGTCCGACTCATACGAGTCACACAGTAGCCGAGGTCCACAGGGACGCGGCGGCCCCATCCTCTATCCCTGATTTATCTGGGAAACAAGGTGCCCCTGCCTCGGCGGGGTCTTCTCAGGAGGATCGGGAGGGACAAGATGAAGTGTCATTAATTTCAGATAGGGAAGGACAAGGGTCAGGCTCAGGCCTGGACGCCGCCCATGATAATACTAATTCACCTGAAAGTTCTGCACCTAACCAGTTTGTTACAGCACAAGAAATTGATGGGTTACTTACTCATGCTCTATCAAAATTCTTTAATCAACAACGAGGAAAACCCCACAATGGACTTGGGGGCTCCCTTGACAGGTTCTGCGGTACGGCCTCTGATAACGTCAATCGATTTATCTAAGATTCCTAACCCTCCTACTTTGTCACCGGCAGGGAGCTCTAAGCCAGCTACGGCGGCATTCACTACGTCAAATGTCAGGGTCATTACGGATGTTAATCCACCCCCTCTAGACAAAGCGCCTCTTAGAAAGGTAGCTATGCCCCTGCTTTATGGGCCAGACGAGTCATGGGTCCCTTTGAACCCCTCTAAGCCAGAGCTTGCCCAGCCTACCTTGTCAGGGGAACTCCCGGTACCAAGTGAGTGGTTTATCCAGGGAAATAAGTCTAAGAAATTAAGGGCATTGGATGCCTTGGGTAAGGTTTTGGATGTAAATATCAAGGCTATACCTAGTTATTATTATCAGGATTATTTTGTTTATGCATCTAAGCCTGCTTTACCCCCTGCCTCAGCTTCAAAACTTTTTTCAGACTGGTCTAAGCTGGATGGGTTTAATGATATTAAGGCTCTGTTGGCTATTACTCCTGAACTAGATTTACAGACCGTCACAGACGAGACAGCTAATCCAGTGTTGAAGGTGGGACAGTTAGGACCAGGACCTTGGGTGGATTGGGAGGTAGAGGCTCAGAACTTTGCAACCACTTTCACTTCTAAATCTTCCCACCAGATCCCTCAGGATACACATTCATGGTTCTCAATGCCGGTAGGTTCTGCCGGCGGAGTTCCGTCAGCTTTATTTTCCTTTTTAGCTGCCCCTAAGATTAATCTTTGTGAACTAAAGGAACCATTCATTACCCCTACCCCTTCTCACCTAGACAGAGAATTTAGGCTTAGGGGAAAAGCTTTCCGCCTGTTTTCACAGTACATAGTTTCTCAACAGGTGGCTAAGTCTTTACTCAGGTCTACTCAGGCAATCGCAGACGCGGATGCTCGAAGATCAGTTGAATTATCCCGGCGTCTGATTCTTCAGTCGTCAATTCAATCCTTAGGTGACATACGCACAGCCTTACTTGAGGCGGTGCGAGCACGACAGGATCTTAGAATGTCATTAGTTCGCAAGCTGCCTGATCGCATTGCTAACCAGGTGGTTATGTCCCCAGTACTTACACCTTCTTTAATGTCCCCTGATGTATGGCGAACAGTGTTTAACATGGCACAGGCCGTGAAGCACAGTCCCGCACAGGCTAAGAAACCCGCATTTAACTTCCCCAAACCTAAGCCTCCTACTAAAGCTCAGCCAGGGGGTTCTAAGCCGTTTCTTCCGCCTAAGTCCTCCCAATCCCCCCTGGGTCAGTTCAGGCATAGACAGAGAGGGTTTTCAGGACAGAGGGGACGCGGCCAGTATAAGCCGGGTCAGGGCCAGTCTTCGGCCCACACCAGCCAGCCGGCGAAGCGGCCAACACCACCAAAACCACCATCAAAAAACTAAAGTCTTTCTCACTCCCAGTGCCTACCTTAGAGCCGGAGGAACCGAGGGAAGTACAGCCGGCGAACCCTTGTCTGCTAACTGGGTCGTTCCGAACGTGTCACCAAGCATGGCCGTTAAAAACATGGGCACGGATGGTGGCACGCAAAGGCATCACTTGGCAGTGGCTCCGGCGACCTCGCTTACGTCAGCCGACAACGGCAAATTGTGTTTCATTAGAGGTGGAGCTGCTGGTCCAGGAGATGATTGCCAAGAATGTCATCATCCCGGTACCCCCAGATTACCCTGTATTCACGTCAAAACTGTTTTTGGTTCCCAAACGGGACAGTGTTCAGATGAGGCCGGTCGTAGACCTGTCGTATCTGAATCTTCACATTTACAACGAGTCTTTCAGAATGTTAACAGTTCATCAAATCAGGCTAACACTTCCGCCGGGTGGCTGGATGTGTTCCCTAGACCTGACAGACGCCTATTGGCACGTGTCGGTCAACAAAAGATTTCAAAGGTTTCTGGCCTTGAGGATCAGGCACCAAAATTTTGTTTTTCAAAGGATGCCGTTCGGTTTGAACCTAGCACCTCGATTATTCACAAAATTAGTCAGGCAAGCCCTGATGCCATTGTTAAAACAGGGAATCAGAGTGTTGTGGTATCTAGACGACTGGCTGGTGGTGGCAGAGACACAACAATTATGCATAAAACATGTCAATATCATTTTAAATCATGTCAAAACTCTAGGCTTCAAGGTAAATCTGGTAAAGTCAAACCTTGTTCCCTCAAGAGTAATTCAGTGGATAGGGCTGGTCTGGGACACCGCCGCTCTCACTCTGAGTCAGAGTGTGGACAATCGCAACAGGTTTCGCAGGAAACTGTTCAGGTTTCTTCACAGTCTGACTACGACACGAAGAGTCTGGGAGTCTCTGGTCGGCTCTCTCAACTGGATTCAGCTAACTGTCAAGTTGGGCCGGTTGAAAGTAAAACGATTAATATTGGAGGGCAACAAATATTTCCCACTCTTACCGGCGGGAAAATTATGGCCCATACCAAAATTAATCCACACCTTACTAGCGGTCTGGGCGAAGAGGGAAACATTGCACTCAATCATGTCATGGACCTCTCCTCCTCCAACGGTATGGGTAGACACGGATGCGTCAGGCACCATAGGGTGGGGATTTCAGTCAAATCAGGGGCACCAGGGTCAGGGACTTTGGTCCCACTTAGAAATCGCTCACATAAATGTCAAAGAGTTACTAGTCCCATTGTATTTCCTTCAGGCTCACGGCTCGGCGTTACGGGGCAAGTCAGTGGCCTTCAGAATGGACAATCTGAATGCAGTTCACTGTATTCAGAAACAAGGGTCAACGAGGTCAAGGAAGTTGCTACTCGTGTCGGAAGAGATTTTTGTCCTAGCCACCAGTCTAGATATTTATCTTCACGCATCTTATCTCCCAGGCGTAGCGAACGTCTGGGCAGACGCTCTGTCCCGGAGACAGAGCACGACAGTAGAATGGGAGCTCAAGCAACCCATTTTCGACCTAATGATTGCGGAGCTCTCCCATCCACAAGTGGATCTTTTTGCGTCCGAGGAGACTCACAAGCTCCCTCTATACCTCACCCGCCGGACGATAACGCCGGCAGGGGGGCCAGACGCCCTAGTGACAGACTGGAACAGATGGAGCTCCATCTATCTGTTTCCACCGCCAGATGCGTCACTAATGTGCCACGTAGTGAACAAACTACGAGTTTATCGAGGCTTAGTCTCGCTAATCGCGCCCCTGTGGCCGGCGCAGGTGTGGTGCCAGCAGTTAATAATGTGGTGCCCGGACCCGGTATCGCTCCCGGTCAGGTACTTCCACTTAGACACGATTGGCAACCTAGAGACCTCGCTGACTTTTGCATTATGGACATTCAGGAGGCCAAGTGGCTAGCACCATACGGTAGGGATGTGACCAATAAATTGCTCAATCAATATACTCAGTCTACTAAGCGACAATATCAATCTCATTGGAAAGCTTTTACTTCTTGGATTGTTAGAACGGAACAAACTGTACCCTCAGTGGCATTGGTTTTTAATTACTTGAACTATCTGTTTGAGCAGAAACGTTTATCTGTGGTTACTCTGAAGAATCACTTAACTGCGATTAGAGTGCCCTTTTTCGACCTTACAGGTCTATCCATACCGGTGGCGGAGGAAACAGGATTTATGAGAGCGTGTTTTAAACTCCGCCCACCTCCCCGTCAGCTCATGCCTACTTGGTCTCTGGACAAAGCTTTGTCTTTACTTCATTCTCGTCTGTATCAAAATACTGCAGACTTTGCTTTAATCTTAAAGAAAGCAGTTTTCCTTTTGGCTTTGGCCACCGGAAACAGAGTGTCTGAGCTGGCGGCGATGAGCAACACACCTAATTGTCTTAGGTTTGGTAGACTTAATGATTCCATTTCCATTGCACCCTCCCCGGCGTTTGTAGCCAAGAATGAGCATAGTGCACACGTGTTTTCTGAATTCACGGTGCCGGCGTTAAAAAGGGGAAAGGTGCATCATAATTTATGTCCAGTGCAAGCTCTAAGAATAGCTCCTCATAACCCCCAAGGTGCTTTATGGGTAGCGAGTACGGGTAAACGCTTACTTAAACGGCGATTAGCCTCTCTTCTGGTAGAAGTCATTAAAGAGAGTAATCCCGGCGTTGTGGGTAGGGCCCACGATTTACGCAAGTGGGCGGCCTCTTTACGTTTCCTGAAAAACTTTTCAGTTGAAGATATTGCGTCCACACAGTTGTGGGCGTCTAATCATACGTTTCTCTCTAGATACTTGTCAGTTGCTCTAGACAAACCTTCCTTACCATGTATAGCTTTAAGGCAGAGGGTCTAGGTGGCCCTGTAGTCACTTATGTTTATTTTCAAGGAAAGGGGGGGGGGGGGGTGCAATCAGTTGACATAGGACACCCTAGACCCCGCCGGAGTATGAGAACTGTGATACAATTTAAGGTGGAAATGTGATATGAAAATTTCTCTGAGAGAATTTGTGCTAGTACAAAGTTTAGTACAAAACAACAGTGTTGTTATAGTAGTTTTAGCTGCGAAAGCAATGTAACATTAGTTCAATGGAGTTCATTAGCAATTGATCTCCACATGTATTTTGGGGTTTATGATGTGCACATATAAACTTATAACTTATTATTTGTCACCACTCGTTGAGTGGGGTGCCTTTTGTAACTACAGATCTGTGTTCAGAATCTTCAGGGTTACCTATTTTTGTCAGGCAGGCTTCTTTGAAGCACGCACCTGCCTGAACCCCCTTTTTCTTGTATATTTCCGGCGTACGCCGTATTAAATACATTTTTCAAAAGTAAGAATACTATGTGGTTGTTTTTATTATCTGCTTTTCTAGAGTTATGATATGATTACGAATGTCCCCCTCCAGTCTTAGATATCAGGCATGTTCGTCAATGATGGAGGGGCCACTAATAAATTATAGGTTTGACTCCTGTAAGGAGATTAGGAAAACCTAATATTTAGTAGTGGCCCCGTAATCATTGACGACTGGGGCCCTCCCGACCGTCCCCTTCCCATTCGTTGATGTATTAAGGATTTTGGTTTACTTGATATGTCAGTGAAGGAGGAATGACGCCTGGATCAGCGTCTGGTCAGAAATCCACACAAGTACATCCACGATATGATGGAAAGCTTATTGGATAGTTATTCTTATTTTCTTTTTGTTTTTATTTTTTACGAAGTTTTTTCGTAGTGAGAACCCAATTCATAATGACTGAAGCCATGAGTGAGGTCGCGTGCGCTCATGATGAAGGCTCCTCAGTTTTTAAATGCTCTGCGCGGTAGATTCAAACTACGGCGGATTAGTGTTTGAAGAGGATGCCTTATGTAATAGGCATGTTCGTCAATGATTACGGGGCCACTACTAAATATTAGGTTTTCCTAATCTCCTTACAGGAGTCAAACCTATAATATATACTGTATATATAAATTAATACCTACCCTTATGAATGGAGCCCAATTTTGTATACATATTGTGTTTCTACTCTTCTACTATTGATATGCCAATTCCAGTATTCCTAATCTTAATTTTAATGTTCTCTTCTCTATTGCAGTTCACCATTTGTGTTACTCTTATATTCTCGACTCATGTTTTTATTTTTTTTTATTTTACATACATTTCACTCTTTTCTTATCGTTGTATTTTCTGCCAAAGTTCCTCGTAACGTACACCCTTTATTGAATCTTAAAAGCTGTAACTTTCTATTTTATTGAATTTTCACGGTTGTTTTCTCTCCCATATCAAATCCGTGGCTTACTTGGGCATACCTCCTTCTTTCCATCCATCCATTCATCCCTTCATCAACATATCCAGTTCTCTCTTCTCTACTATTAATATTCATCATCTCCTACCCATATGTTTTCCACTCAAGTCTATAATTTATATATATATATATATATATCTCATTTTGTTTCTTGCCGTTTTAGTTTCCACCAATTGTGTATATATGTGTGTGTTAACAGCTGTGACCTTCTTTCTTTTTGTATCAATGGTAACTGGGTTTTTTATCATATTTGTTCCGTGGCTCCCTCAACACTAGCCTATGTGGATGTTATTGTGGATTTTGCTTGTTTTTACCAATTTCGAGTAATGTATTATAGTTTGTTCCCTAAGCTAAATAAATGCCTTCCCAGACTTCAGACAAAAAAGGCCCACCCAGACCCCCTTGAAGCTATATTTGTAAAAAAATTGATAGACAAATGTACCGGCCGAAGGCCGATTTCTTTGAAGTTAAATGCTCGCTATAGCTCTCCCAGCAAAATATCTAGACCTGAATGGTGCGAAGCCTCTTATTATGGCCAAATTAATTGAGTGAAACCTCTTGAAAAACAAGAGGTATCTAAAAAGACATCCCTCGGACCAAATAGGGTAAAGCTATCTCCATCTATCCAACCATCCATTTCATTCACCTATGCCATCCCTTCATCTATACAACCAGGTCTCCTCTAGCGTTGTTCCGCTTCGATTAATTTTAACCTGCATATAGAAAAAACACAAGACAATGAAAGAGCAGGTATTGATTTTTTGTTGTGGTGTCAGAGCTCTTAGACCTAACCTGTAAATGTTTATAGCGATCTGAAGTATGTCCATTAACACAGATCTTATAGTCGTAAAGGGTTTAAGACAAAGTAGCTTATCAGGTGTGGGGTTGGCACGTATTTCTGTGTGTGGGTGTGTGTGTGTTTGTGTGTAGGGGGGATGTAGGAGTGTGTGTGTGGTCTGTGTGTAAGTGTATATGCATGTTTGTTTATATGTTGGTGAGCGTACATGTGAATATGTGTAGGTCTAGGTGACTATGTGTGTGGTGTGGGTGTATAGGAGAAGTAGTGTAAGTGTACATGTATTTGTATTTGGATGTAAGAGAAAGAGGATATCACAAATATTGGATATACATAAACTATCATTGAAATTTGTCCGACCTTCCTATATTCAAGGAACATAAAAATATTTGATTTAACTTGTTCACTCATGCTTCCTAGCACTTGTTTTTAAGTCGATCCTCCTATATCCCCACCATATATACAGTATATACTGTATATATATATATATATATATATATATATATATATATATATATATATATATATATATATATATAAAGGAGTACAAAGGAGTACAAAGGAAATCAAGCAACAACAGGTCTAGTGACCCTTCTAGGTTGCTTGTCCTCCAAAACACTGAGGATCAAGTGTCCAAACAGTGGTTTAGAGTGGGTAAGGGAACATTGGAAAGGGAACTACTGCCCTGCCACTAACGTGGCAGGACTAGGAAGTTAGTAGGGGACATATGGGTTAGTAACTGAGGGGAGGATAAAGTTATTCATTTGCAAACGCAGTCAGTCGCGGGTTTGATGCGAGATATTTGTCTAGGCGGAATTTAAATTAATCAACGGTGCTGCAGTCTATAACGTCTCGGGGAAGCCCATTCCACAAGTTGACAACTCGATTGAAGAAGAAATTCTTAGATTCGTGCGAGTTAAAAGATTTACCAATAATTTTGCAACCGTTTCCCCGCGTGTAATTAGATTGGTCGATAGTGAAGTACTTACTACAGTTCATATTGTCGATGCCTTTGATGATTTTGAACACTTGAATTAAGTCGCCTCTTAATCTGCGCTGGGTTAAAGGAAATAGATTTAATTCTCTAAGACGCTCTTCGTATGGTTTGTTCTTTAGGCTAGGTATCATTTTGGTAACTCTACGTTGAACTCGTTCTAGCTTGTTTATATCTTTTTGGTAATAAGGGCACCAGGATTGAACGCAGTATTCCAGAAGAGGGCGGACTAAGGAATTGTAAAGGGTTAGGATAACTTCTTTGGATTTATGCTCAAATGACCTGCCTATAAAGCCAATTATTTTGTTTGCCTTCTTAACAACTTCTGAACATTGTTGACTCGGTTTTAGGTTACTCGATATTGTTACTCCCAGATCAGTTTCTCTGTTTACATTCTTAAGCTGAGTGCCATTCATCGAATAGTTTGCTTTCTCATTTAGGTATCCGACATGTAGTACTTTACATTTATCCGCATTGAAACTCATTTGCCAAATTTGGGCCCAACATGACAATTTATCTAGATTGTGTTGCATATCGTCAACTTGTTCTTTTGAGAGTACGCTATTTGCAATTTTTGTATCGTCAGCAAATTTTGAGATTGTGCAGGTGAGACCCTCATCTATGTCGTTGATGTAAATTAGAAAGAGAATTGGTCCTAGTACCGATCCCTGGGGTACCCCGCTACTTACATTGGTCCATTTAGATGCCTTACCGTTTATGACTACCCTTTGCTTTCTGTTGCTGAGCCAATTTTCTATCCATTTCAACACACCGTCTTGTATTCCATGCGCTTTTAGTTTTAGAAGTAAACGTTTGTGGGGAACTTTGTCAAAGGCCTTTTGAAAATCAAGGTATATAATATCTACAGCTTTACTCTCATCGTAGAGGTTGAGGATATCGTGGAAGAAGTCTAAGAGGTTTGTTAAACAGGAACGTTTTTTACGAAAGCCGTGTTGAGTATCTTTAAGTATGTTATTTTCCTCTAAGTGATTTACGAGTCTGTCTCGTATGACCGTTTCTAGCATTTTACATACAACTGAGGTTAAGCTAATTGGACGATAGTTACTGGGTAGGGATTTGCTGCCTTTTTTGAATATCGGTGTTACGTTGGCTAGCTTCCACTGATCAGGCATAGTTCCAGACTGCAAGGATTTATTGAATAGTAATGTCAGTGGTTTGGAGAGCTCATTCTTAGCTTCCTTTAGAACTCTAGGCGAGATTGTATCAGGTCCTGGCGTTTTATTTACCTTGAGTTTATCTAAACAATTCAATACTTCTCTCTCTGTAACGGTGATATTGCTTAGAACATCTGAATTATCAATCTGAATCGGCGATGGTGTAGGGATATCACTGAGGTCTTCTGTTGTAAAAACTGATGCAAAGAAGGTATTGAGGGCATTACTCATTTGTACTTCGTCTTTGGTGTATTCTCCTTTTTCATCGACTAACGGTCCAACAGTTGAAGTAACTACTTTTTTCTTTCTGATATAACTATAGAATTCTTTCGGGTTTGTTTTACTTTGATTCGCAATATGTAACTCTAAGGTCTTTTTACTTTGCTTAATTAACTTTTTGGCTTTGCGTCGTAGCTCTACAAATTTCACCCGTTCTTCGTCATTTTGTGAGGATTTTAATCTATCATTAGCAAATTTTTTAGCAAGCAGGCAGTTTGAAATATCTTTATTCCACCATTTGGGCTTATTATTATGGCCTGGACGCCGTATTTTCGATGGTATGCAGTCTTGCACTGCTTTTAGGTAAGTGGTTTCGAATAACTTCCAAGATGTATTTATGTCGTTATTGTTAATTAAAAAGCTCCAGTCAGTTTCTTTAAACATAGCTCTAAGTTTATGGAAGTTTGCTTTCTTGAAATTAGGGACTTTTTCGATGCTACTATTTGGTTCGTTACTAGTAAACTTTAAAGTGAAAGTTATCGTACGATGGTCGCTGTTACTGAATTCATCACCAACATTCAAATTCTCTATCAATTCTTCTTTTGTTGCAAGTACAATGTCAAGAACGTTATTACCACGGGTCGGCATTCGAACAAATTGATAAAGCGAACTCTCTTGCAAGTTCGTATACAAGTCATGTCCGGAGTGTGAAGTAAGAGTATCGCCCCACTTGGTCACAGGTAAATTAAAGTCGCCAAAAATTACGGTATCTTGTGAGTTACTTACATCTGCAATTTGTTCGTAAATTTCTCGGTCAGTTTGCACTGATTGAGCTGGAGGTCTGTATATTAACGCAAGTATTATTTTTGTACCTTTATTATTCTTTATTAGCACAAAAGATGTGTCGACGTTCACAATTTGAGGTTTTGACACGAGGGTCGGGTTAAGACTTTCTTTGATATAAAATAAAACGCCACCTCCATAGAGAGAGAGAGAGAGAGAGAGAGAGAGTGTGTGTATGCATAATAATATACTTCGTTTACTTTGCTTGTCTTTTTTTGTTTCTTCCTTTACTATATGTGTATAATTATGAATCTCGGCTTGTTATTTTGTGTTCCTGTTGTTTACGGTACTGTTTATGAATTATTTCCGTTTGTCTGATTAGTCTTTACATTAGATGCTATAATGTTTAGATTTATATCTTGCATTTACTTTCCTCTGTATATTAATTTCATTATGTCATAATTGTCAGTACTCTAACTATTAATTTTGTGTAAAAGTTTCCTTCTTCACCCAAGCATTACTAAATTTCCTTTCATCTACTCTAAATTTTCCTTAACGGAGCCCACCTCGCTTTTGTTCTCTTTCTCTCCTTCTCTCTTTGGCTTTTATCCATTCGGCCCCATTCAGCAGACGGTACTGTTTTAAAACGTTGACCCCCGTCCAGGTGTCAATATTTTCCTGGCGAGCGGTATCATATATATATATATATATTTTTTTTTTTGACAGCAAGCTAAATTTGTATATTTTCGATAGAAAAAAAAATTCCGGCGAAGCCGGATTTCTCCATACAATGCTGGCTCGCTATCGCTCACCAGGAACAAATCGACACCTGGATGGGGATAAACGTCTTAAAACAGTTGGCTGAATGGTGCCGAATGGATACAAGCCAAAGAGAGAGGGAGAGAAAGGGAAATAAAGCGAGGTGACCCCCCTTAAGCCGTTCCTAATTATCGTCACTCTATTTATTTCCCTTATCAATTTCGTTCTTCACCCAAGCATTAGTTATTTTCCTTTTATCTATAATTCCTTCCTTTATTCTTAATTATTGGGATTGTAGCTAGTTATTTCCTTTATCAGTTTCCATCCTCACCTTCTCTTTACTTATTTTCTCTCTTTCACATCACTCCCCCTACTAATCGTTTTCATCTTTCCTTACTGGCCACTCGTCTTCACAACTCTTTTTTTTCACCACTCCTTTTTAGCCACTCCTTGTAACTACTACTAGTTAACCACTCTTGTTTAACTACTTCCTTTAACTATTCCTTGTTAACCAGTCCTTTTTAAACACTTCTTATAACTACTCCTTTTTAGCCACTCCTTTTAACCACTCCTTTTTCACTATTAATGTTGCCTTATTTGTGTTACTAATCCTTGGTTACTATTTGTTTTTACTATTCGTTTGTACTATTTGATATATTACTGTTCCTTTTCACTAGAGACCCTATAGTAAAGAGAGATCCTTTTTTCACCACTTTCATTTATAGTTTCCTTTTTGCTAACTTTATTTTTCGTACCCCCTGTTCACCTTTCCCTTTCTAAATCATCCTATCTCTCACTCTCCCTTTATCATCACTCTCCCTTTATCATCACTCTCTTTATCACCACTCTCCCTTTATCACCACTCTCCCTTTATCACCACTCTCTCTTTATCATCACTCACTTTATCATCACTCCCTTTTATCACCACTCTCCCTTTATCATCACTCTCCCTTTATCATCACTCACTTTATCACCACTCTCCCTTTATCACCACTCTCACTTTATCACCAGTCTCGCTTTATCATCACTCTCCCTTTATTACCACTCTCCCTTTATCATCACTCTCCCTTTATCATCACTCACTTTATCATCACTCTCCCTTTATCACCACTCTCCCTTTATCATCACTCTCCCTTTATCATCACTCACTTTATCATCACTCTCCCTTTATCACCACTCTCCCTTTATCATCACTTTGACTTTATCATCACTCACTTTATCACCACTCTCACTTTATCACCAGTCTCGCTTTATCATCACTCTCCCTTTATTACCACTCTCCCTTTATCATCACTCTCCCTTTATCATCACTCACTTTATCATCACTCTCCCTTTATCACCACTCTCCCTTTATCATCACTCTCCCTTTATCATCACTCTCACTTTATCATTACTCTCCCTTTATCACCACACCACTCTCCCTTTATCATCACTTTGACTTTATCATCACTCACTTTATCACCACTCTCACTTTATCATCACTCTCCCTTTATCACCACTCTCCCTTTATCACCACTCTCCCTTTATTATCACTCTCCCTTTATCATCACTCTCACTTTATCATCACTCTCCCTTTATCACCACTCTCCCTTTATCATCACTCTCCCTATATCATCACTCACTTTATCACCACTCACTTTATCATCACTCTCCCTTTATCACCACTCTCCCTTTATCATCACTCTCCCTTTATCATCACTCTCCCTTTATCATCACTCTCACTTTATCACAACTCTCACTTTATCACCACTCTCCCTTTATCATCACTCACTTTATCATAACTCCCTTTATCACCACTCTCACTTTATCATCACTCTCCCTTTATCACCACTCTCCCTTTATCACCATTTTCCCTTTATCACCACTCTCCCTGTATCACCACTCTCCCTTTATCACCACTCTCCCTTTATCACCACTCTCCCTTTATCACCACTCTCCCTTTATCACCACTCACTTTATCATCACTCTCCCTTTATCACCACTCTCCCTTTATCACAACTCTCACTTTATCACTACTCTCACTGTATCATCACTCACTTTATCACCATTCTCCCTTATCACCACTCTCCCTTTATCACCACTCTCCCTCTATCACCACTCTCCCTTTATCACCACTCCTTACCACCACTCTCCCATTATCACCACTATCCCTTTGTTACCACTCTCCCTTTAGCATCACTTTCCCTTTATCACCACTCTCCCTTTATCACCACTCGCCCTTTATCATCACTCTCCCTTTATCACCACTCTCCCTTTATCATCACTCTCCCTTTATCATCACTCACTTTATCATCACTCTCCCTTTATCACCACTCTCCCTTTATCATCACTTTGACTTTATCATCACTCACTTTATCACCACTCTCACTTTATCACCAGTCTCGCTTTATCATCACTCTCCCTTTATTACCACTCTCCCTTTATCATCACTCTCCCTAGTGCTATCAGCTAGTGCTCAGTAGTGCTATCAGCACTACAAAAACAAGTCAAGGAATATCATCATCTCAGGCATTCTCCCCAAGATCGACGCACCTGACAAATTCTACGACAAGGCCTTCAGCACAAATAGCCGACTAAAACATTTGTGTCTGAGGGAAGAAGTTGAATTCATCAACCTCTGGGACAACTTCTACAACCAGCCTACTCTGTTCCGCAAGGATGGCACTCATCTAAACCCTGTGGGTTCAGCACGCATGGGTCGTCTCCTACACGAAGCAGTCCGCAGCCATGGATCAAAAAACGCCATCCGAGAAGAAGCAGCAGTGACATAAATCATCCAACGCCAAGAAAAAACAGAGGAAACCGAGGACCACCAGCGATAAGGACCGGAGACAGCGAGGACCGAGGACAGCCATGAACATAAATGTAGATCCGACAAGAACCAAAAATATTATTGAAGCGCGTTCCGTGAGTTCTAAAATAACAAATTTAAAGGTTTTCTATGCAAACGCTCGTAGCATACGCAATAAATTTTCAGATTTAGAGGAGCTAGTGTTTACAGAAAATTATGATGTGATTGGCATAACAGAATCTTGGCTCAATACAGAAGATAGAGACTTTTTAGCAGAGTATTCACTTCCCGGTTATGTAATGTTTGAGAAAAGCCGAATAAATCGAAATGGAGGTGGCGTTTTACTTTATATCAAAGAAAGTCTTAACCCTACCCTCTTGTCAAAACCTCAAATTGTGAACGTCGACGCATCTTTTGTGCTAATAAAGAATAATAAAGGTACCAAAATAATACTTGCATTAATATACAGACCTCCAGCTCAATCAGTGCAAACTGACCGAGAAATTTACGAACAAATTGCAGATATAAGTAACTCGCAAGATACCGTAATTTTTGGTGACTTTAATTTACCTGTGACCAAGTGGGGCGATACTCTTACTTCACACTCCGGACATGACTTGTATACGAACTTGCAAGAGAGTTCGCTTTATCAATTTGTTGGAACGCCGACCCGTGGTAATAACGTTCTTGACATTGTACTTGCAACAAAAGAAGAATTAATAGAGAATTTGAATGTTGGTGATGAATTCAGTAACAGCGACCATCATACGATAACTTTCACTTTAAAGTTTACTAGTAACGAACCAAATAGTAGCATCGAAAAAGTCCCTAATTTCAAGAAAGCAAACTTCCATAAACTTAGAGCTATGTTTAAAGAAACTGACTGGAGTTTTTTAATTCACAATAACGACATAAATACATCTTGGAAGTTATTCGAAGCCACTTACCTAAAAGCAGTGCAAGACTGCATACCATCGAAAACTCGGCGTCCAGGCCATAATAATAAGCCCAAATGGTGGAATAAAGATATTTCAAACTGCCTGCTTGCTAAAAAATTTGCTAATGATAGATTAAAATCCTCACAAAATGACGAAGAACGGCTGAAATTTGTAGAGCTACGACGCAAAGCCAAAAAGTTAATTAAGCAAAGTAAAAAGACCTTAGAGTTACATATTGCGAATCAAAGTAAAACAAACCCGAAAGAATTCTATAGTTATATCAGAAAGAAAAAAGTAGTTACTTCAACTGTTGGACCGTTAGTCGATGAAAATGGAGAATACACCAAAGATGAAGAACAAATGAGTAATGCCCTCAATACCTTCTTTGCATCAGTTTTTACAACAGAAGACCTCAGTGATATCCCTACACCATCGCCGATTCAGATTGATAATTCAGATGTTTTAAGCAATATCACCGTTACAGAGAGAGAAGTATTGAATTGTTTAGATAAACTCAAGGTAAATAAAACGCCTGGACCTGATACAATCTCGCCTAGAGTTCTAAAGGAAGCTAAGGATGAGCTCTCTAAACCACTGACATTACTATTCAATAAATCCTTGCAGTCTGGAACTATGCCCGATCAGTGGAAGCTAGCCAACGTAACACCGATATTCAAAAAAGGCAGCAAATCCCTATCCAGTAACTATCGTCCAATTAGCTTAACCTCAGTTGTATGTAAAATGCTAGAAACTGTCATACGAGACAGACTCGTAAATCACTTAGAGGAAAATAACATACTTAAAGATACTCAACACGGCTTTCGTAAAAAACGTTCCTGTTTAACAAACCTCTTAGACTTCTTCCACGATATCCTCAACCTCTACGATGAGAGTAAAGCTGTAGATATTATATACCTTGATTTTCAAAAGGCCTTTGACAAAGTTCCCCACAAACGTTTACTGCTAAAACTAAAAGCGCATGGAATACAAGACGGTGTGTTGAAATGGATAGAAAATTGGCTCAGCGACAGAAAGCAAAGAGTAGTCATAAACGGTAAGGCATCAAAATGGACCAATGTAAGTAGCGGGGTACCCCAGGGATCGGTACTAGGACCAATTCTCTTTCTAATTTACATCAACGACATAGATGAGGGTCTCACCTGTACAATCTCAAAATTTGCTGACGATACAAAAATTGCAAATAGCGTACTCTCGAAAGAACAAGTTGACGATATGCAACACAATCTAGATAAATTGTCATGTTGGGCCCAAATTTGGCAAATGAGTTTCAATGCGGATAAATGTAAAGTACTACATATCGGATACCTAAATGAGAAAGCAAACTATTCGATGAATGGCACTCAGCTTAAGAATGTAAACAGAGAAACCGATCTGGGAGTAACAATATCGAGTAACCTAAAACCGAGTCAACAATGTTCAGAAGTTGTTAAGAAGGCAAACAAAATAATTGGCTTTATAGGCAGGTCATTTGAGCATAAATCCAAAGAAGTTATCCTAACCCTTTACAATTCCTTAGTTCGCCCTCTTCTGGAATACTGCGTTCAATCCTGGTGCCCTTATTACCAAAAAGATATGAACAAGCTAGAACGAGTTCAACGTAGAGTTACCAAAATGATACCTAGCCTAAAGAACAAACCATACGAAGAGCGTCTTAGAGAATTAAATCTATTTCCTTTAACCCAGCGCAGATTAAGAGGCGACTTAATTCAAGTGTTCAAAATCATCAAAGGCATCGACAATATGAACTGTAGTAAGTACTTCACTATCGACCAATCTAATTACACGCGGGGAAACGGTTGCAAAATTATTGGTAAATCTTTTAACTCACGAATCTAAGAATTTCTTCTTCAATCGAGTTGTCAACTTGTGGAATGGGCTTCCCCGAAACGTTATAGACTGCATCACCGTTGATTCATTTAAACTCCGCCTAGACAAATATCTCGCATCAAACCCGCGACTGACTGCGTTTGTAAATGAATAACTTTATTTTATCCCCCCCTCAGTTACTAACCCATCTGTCCCCTACTAACTTCCTAATCCTGCCACGGACATTAGTTCCAGGGCAGTAATTCCCTTTCCAATGTTCCCTTACCCACTCTAAACCACTGTTTGGACACTTGATCCTCAGTGTTTTGGAGGACAAGCAACCTAGAAGGGTCACTGGATCTGTTGTTGCTTGATTTCCTTTGTACTCCTTTGTACTCCCTTTATCATCACTCACTTTATCATCACTCTCCCTTTATCACCACTCTCCCTTTATCATCACTCTCCCTTTATCATCACTCTCACTTTATCATTACTCTCCCTTTATCACCACACCACTCTCCCTTTATCATCACTTTGACTTTATCATCACTCACTTTATCACCACTCTCACTTTATCATCACTCTCCCTTTATCACCACTCTCCCTTTATCACCACTCTCCCTTTATTATCACTCTCCCTTTATCATCACTCTCACTTTATCATCACTCTCCCTTTATCACCACTCTCCCTTTATCATCACTCACTTTATCACCACTCACTTTATCATCACACTCCCTTTATCACCACTCTCCCTTTATCATCACTCTCCCTTTATCATCACTCTCCCTTTATCATCACTCTCACTTTATCACAACTCTCACTTTATCACCACTCTCCCTTTATCATCACTCACTTTATCATAACTCCCTTTATCACCACTCTCACTTTATCATCACTCTCCCTTTATCACCACTCTCCCTTTATCACCATTCTCCCTTTATCACCACTCTCCCTGTATCACCACTCTCCCTTTATCACCACTCTCCCTTTATCACCACTCTCCCTTTATCACCACTCACTTTATCATCACTCTCCGTTTATCACCACTCTCCCTTTATCACAACTCTCACTTTATCACTACTCTCACTGTATCATCACTCACTTTATCACCATTCTCCCTTATCACCACTCTCCCTTTATCACCACTCTCCCTCTATCACCACTCTCCCTTTATCACCACTCCTTACCACCACTCTCCCATTATCACCACTATCCCTTTGTTACCACTCTCCCTTTAGCATCACTTTCCCTTTATCACCACTCTCCCTTTATCACCACTCGCCCTTTATCATCACTCTCCCTTTATCACCACTCTCCCATTGTCATCACTCTCCCTTTATCACCACTCTCCCTTTATCTCCACTCTCCCTTTATCACCACTCTCCCTTTATCATCAATCTCCCTTTATCACCACTCTCCCTTTATCACCACTCTCCCTTTATCACCACTCTCCCTTTATCACCACTCTCCCTTTAACATCGCTCTCCCTTTATCTCCACTCTCCCTTTATCACCACTCTCCCTTTATCACCACTCTCCCTTTATCATCACTCTCCCTTTATCACCACTCTCCCTTTATCAACTCTGCGTAAGCAGAGTGGTATCGCCCCCCCGTATAGTGGTACATGCCGGCCGAAATGTCTGTCTGTCTGTCTGTCTATCTGTCTGTCTGTCCTATAATTCCTAGACCGTTCGACGGATTTTCACCAAACTTCACACGAACATTCAGTGCATGAATGCGACGGTAATTAAACAAAAAATATGTTTTTTGAATTTGTGCAATAGTTATGATTTTAGGTCCAAAATATGGTTTTGCCCCCCCCCCCCCCCCAGGACCCCCACCCCCCACCCTGTACCTATTCCCAAGCAATGA
Organism: Paralithodes platypus; assembly: GCA_032716605.1. Lineage (NCBI taxonomy): Eukaryota > Metazoa > Arthropoda > Malacostraca > Decapoda > Lithodidae > Paralithodes > Paralithodes platypus. The sequence continues at coordinate 23,134,268 of CM064518.1, read as the reverse complement.
TGATGGTGTTCTGTGTGTGTGTGCCCCGTAGGGGCACACTCAAACAGAACGCCATCCACTCAAACAGAACGCCATCGTTCAGGGGGCGAGAAAAAAAACTCGCCGGCATTTATCAGGTTAAATTAGTTTAGTTAACATTAAAAGGTGACAATTGTAGTGATGATGATAGTAGTAGTGATGATGGTGGTAATATTAGTGATGATGGTGACAATTGTAGTGATGATGATAGTAGTAGTAATAATGGTGGTAATATTAGTGATGATGGTAACCTTTCGCAGAGTTGGGTATGCCGTTTTGATTTTGGGCGAAACGGCACGTCTACTTTAATATTACTCTCCCTTTATCACCACTTTCCCTTTATCACCACTCTCCCTTCTTCACCTCTCTCCCTTTATCCACTCTCCCTTCTTCACCTTTCCCTTTATCACCACTCTCCCTATATCATCACTCTCCCTTTATCACCACTCTCCCTTTATCACCACTCTCCCTTCTTCACCTCTCTCCCTTTATCACCACTCTCCCTTTATCACCACTCTCGACCCTTTATCATCACTCTCCCTTTATCATCACTCTCCCTTTATAACTGCTCTCCCTTTATCATCACTCTCCCTTTATAACTGCTCTCCCTTTATCACCACTCTACCTATATTACCACTCTCCCTTTATTACCACTTTCCCTTTATCACCACTCTCCCTTTATCACCACTCTCCCTTTATGACAACTCTCCCTTTATCACCACTCTCCCTTTATCACCACTCTCCCTTTATCACCACTCTCCCTTTATCATAATTCTCCCTCTATGACCACTCTCCCTTTATCACCACTCTCCCTTTATCACCATTCTCCCTTTATCATCACTCTCCCTTTATCACAACTCTCCCTTTATCACCACTCTCCCTTTATCATCATTCTCCCTCTATGACCGCTCTTTCTTTATCACCGCTCTCCCTTTATCACAGCTCTCCCTCTATCACCACTCTCCCTTTATCATCACTCTCCCTTTATCACCACTCTTTATCACCACTCTCCCATTATCACCACTCTCCCTTTATCACTGCTCTCTTTATCACAATTCTCCCTCTATCACCACTCTTCCTTTTTCACCACCCTCTCTTTATCATCACTCTCCTTTTATCATCACTCTCCCTTTATCACAATTCTCCCTGTATCATCACTCACCCTTTATCATCACTCTCCCTTTATCACCACCCTCCATTTAACATCACTCTCCCTTTATCACCACTCTTCCTTTATCACCACTATCCCTTTATCACCACTCTCCCTTTATCACCACTCTCCCTTTATCATCACTCTCCCTTTATCACAATTCTTCCTTTATCACCACTCTCCCTTTATCACCACTCTCCCTTTATCACCACTCTCCCTTTATCACCGCTCTCCCTTCATCACCACTGTCCCTTTATCACCACTCTCCCTTTATCACCACTCTCCCTTTATCACCACTCTCCCTTTATTACCACTCTCCCTTTATCACCGCTCTCCCTTTATCACCACTTTCCCTTTATCACCACTCTCCCTTTATCACCACTCTCCCTTTATCACCGCTCTCCCTATATCACCACTCTCCCTTCATCACCACTCTCCCTTTATCACCACTCTCCCTTTATCACCACTCTCCCTTTACCACCACTCTCCCTTTATCATCACACTATCATCACTCTCCCTTTACCATCACACTTTATCCTCACTCTCCCTTTAACACCACTCTCCCTTTATCATCACACTTTATCATCACTCTCCCTTTATCCTCACTCTCCTTTATCACCACTCTCCCTTTATCATCACACTTTATCATAACTCTCACTTTATCACCACTCTCCCTTTATTACCACTCTCCCTTTATCCCCACTCTCCCTTTATCACCACTCTCCCTTTATCACCACTCGCCCTTTATCACCACTATCCCTTTATCACCACTCTCCCTTTATCACCACTCTCCCTTTATCATCACTCTCCCTTTATCACAATTCTTCCTTTATCACCACTCTCCCTTTATCACCACTCTCCCTTTATCACCACTCTCCCTTTATCACCGCTCTCCCTTCATCACCACTGTCCCTTTATCACCACTCTCCCTTTATCACCACTCTCCCTTTATCACCACTCTCCCTTTATTACCACTCTCCCTTTATCACCGCTCTCCCTTTATCACCACTTTCCCTTTATCACCACTCTCCCTTTATCACCACTCTCCCTTTATCAATATCACCACTCTCCTTCATCACCACTCTCCCTTATCACCACTCTCCCTTTATCACCACTCTCCCTTTACCACCACTCTCCCTTTATCATCACACTATCATCACTCTCCCTTTATCCTCACTCTCCCTTTACCATCACACTTTATCCTCACTCTCCCTTTAACACCACTCTCCCTTTATCATCACACTTTATCATCACTCTCCCTTTATCCTCACTCTCCTTTATCACCACTCTCCCTTTATCATCACACTTTATCATAACTCTCACTTTATCACCACTCTCCCTTTATTACCACTCTCCCTTTATCCCCACTCTCCCTTTATCACCACTCTCCCTTTATCACCACTCGCCCTTTATCACCACTCTATCGGTATCACCACTCTCCCTTTATCACCACTCTCCCTTTATCACCACTCTCCCTTTATCACCACTCTCCCTTTATCACCACTCTCCCTTTATCATCACACTTGATCACCACTCTCCCTTTACCCTCACTCTCCCTTTATTATTACTTTCATTCACCACCCCTATCCTCCTAAATTACAGACCATGAAGGATTGACCCCATCAACCCTATCACGGCTATGCATCATACTTTCATTAATGGTTACTTTCGCTTTATCAACATTCTATCTTAAATATAAACTCTCCCCACATCCATTTATTATAGCCCTACCTTTACCACCGCTCTCCTTATATAATATATTTACAGTATATATGGCCATTTACTGCTATCAGACTGCATAGGCTATTTATTCCAGCTGGCAGTAATTTGAATCCTCTGATATATCTATAGCTAATGGAAAATTATGATAATACTGTATTTCTTCGATATATTAAGGCCACATATTCATAATAAACAACATATAATTTGCGTAATGGACAAGTCATCGAGAGAGACACATGGTCATTTACCGTCAGTAGGTAACAGACTTTCCGAACACTCTAATTGCATCTTTCTTGGGATTGTGGAATTATCTATTATTATTTCCCTGTTAACATTAGTCTCCCTTTCATCTTCTCTGTAATGTGGCGTTTATATAATTTTGAGTTAAATTTCAAGATTTATCACAGTTTACAAAGGATCTCTAGTAGCAGAGGTCAACTCTATCCCAATTACTCAATCGAATCTTACAGACCGTTTCTATACTTAATAAAATTGTCTTGTAATAGCCAGAATATATTGGGAAAATATTATAATGGAATTGTTAACCTTACCACTTTCCCTGTTAATGACTTTTAGTTTTCCATTCGTTCTCCTTTATTGGAATGTGTCCAACATTTTCTGTTGAGCTGCATTTTTGCGTCGACAGAAAATGGAGAGTGTCATTGCGTTCTCTATCATAGGATTCTTTGCAGGCAGACTACGCTGTATCTAAATCATCCCACATGAAGTGTATTTTTCTTCTCTTCAATTTTCTTTAATATACACTTAATCTCTCCTTGTCTGTGTGTTATTAATTATTATTGTAAGAGGGATTCTGTTGCTCATTTTACAATTGGTTCTTAAATATATATATTTGTTTTAATTACTAGGATCTACACATTCTACAGTATGCGTTCTTCTCTCTCCCCTTCATATATTCTAATCATCACTCTTTTTTCTTGGTATCGTCCTTTTAACATCACTTCATCTATCTCACTATTGTCGCTAATTATCTCTGTTTTCCCTCTTCGGCTGGTTATTCATTCTATCAATCAACAATTAATATTTATGATATATATATACTGTATATTTTTTCTACTGCATCTCTTTAAACATAATTATATGGTCCGAGGGAGGTCTTTTTGGACCTCCGCTGTTTCGTTCCATTATTTTGGAGATATTTAAGACGTTTTACCACATTATCTTGCAATTAATAATATGCATCACTCCATTCAGGTGTCGATGTTTTTCTGGGCGAGATATAGGAAAACTATAACTTAAAAGAAATCTTGTCGTCGGACGGAACATTTTTTATACAAAAATGTACAAATTAAAAACAATTAAACTAAATAAATATGTTAAATTATGTAATTTAAAGGTGCTTGAAGGGAGTCTGGGTGGCCAATTTTTAGTTTGAAGGAAGTCTGAGATGGCGTTTTTGTTTGCCTAGGGGACAGACAAAGATACATTGCTCAAAAATTGATAAAACAAAATATATACTGTATATATGTATAAATTCAGTATTATTTAAACAGTATATCATAGCAACCACCAAGGCGTTGCACTATATAGTGTTAATTAGTTATCTTTCCTATATGTATTTTATAATATTATTGACTATGCTTTTGTCTCTCCCTGTATTCTCTTCTCCTTTTAGTTTCTCTATTTTCATTCCTATTCTCTCTCTCTCTCTCTCTCTATCTATCTATCTATCTATCTATCTCTCTCTCTCTCTCTCTCTCTCTCTCTCTCTCTCTCTCTCTCTCTCTCTCTCTCTCCACACACACACATACACACACACACACACTTGTTGACCTCGCCTACCTGACCCGATCACCAGATGACCAGGAAGACAATGTAAAAACAAAAAAGAATGGCAAAAAATTGATATATCTCTCATCCTATTTTCGCCCGTACAGCAACCTCTCTCTCTCTCGCTCTCTCTCTCTCTCTCTCTCTCTCTCTCTCTCTCTCTCTCTCTCTCTCTCTCTCTCTCCTGCTGTTCTTTATTCTTCTCTCTCCTAATTCCGTTGATCGTTTTTACATTATAACATATACAGTATATATATATATATATATATGTATTTTATGTTTATTGTTTTGTTTATACGTTCTCCAATCACCTGCCCAAGTATCTGGTACATTGGTATATGATCACCTTGAACCAGAGAGACCCCGGCATGTGTCAATAGTAGTAAATGTTTCAGAACAATACATCAGCGTGCCAGAGTTGTTCATTAATATTAATTTTGTACTAGCTTTCACTGCAGGCAATTGTCCACCCTTGAACGGAGATTTTGGTTTTTCTTCTTGTCCCCATACTATTATTACGCTATCTATATTTTAGTATCTCAATGATATATATTATTTGAATCCTTGTGTCTCACAGAATGGAGGGATACATATAATATACTGTATAGTCATCCCGATAATTGTTGTCATTGTGTGCAATTCTTATTGTTTAGGGCATTGTTGTTGATTATGTATATATTTATGAGCATAACAGATGTCAAGTATAATATACACATTTGACCTATGTTTTGAAATTTGAATGGCTGTTCTTGTGTTAGTGATTGTTAATCAACTTTAAAAGTAGCTCTATTACATCTGGAACCAATAGCGGCTGCTGCTGAGTACTAGTATTTTTCTGGAACCCCTTCTCCCTCATGTTTAGCCCCATTGGTTTTTAGATTTCAAGACGTTCTCCCTATTTGTTTGGCGATAATAAGACCTATCGTTCCATTTCTTAGTCAATATTGAAACCTTTCGTGCCATATAAATGTTGATTTGTTTCCTGGCGAGCGATAGCGAGCCTGTATTTTACGAGTAACTGGTCGCCACTACCGAAAAATGTATAAATATTGTCTCGAAGAGGGGGGGGGGGTATATTTCTTAAGCTTAATGGGGGTGTAGTAAGCAAACTAAAAACCTCCCCTTAATTTTCACCACACCTAGCGTCTTAATTATATAATGTTTTCATCATACTTGTCGTCTTCTATAATTGTTCTGGTGATGCAACAGAAGTCTTCATTGTGTTATTGTTGTTACTGTTGTTCATGTGTTCAACGGAAACTTCAGGCATAATTTTTGCCGTATCCTATAGGGTTTGCAGACGCGCCTGTAGGAATATCCCCTAACCCACCCACCAAAAATGCAGGAAGTAAGGAAATGGGAAGGCGGCTTGACAATGTATGCACGAACAAACGTGGCCGTTCGGAGGTAGATTGGTGTTGGAAATTCGACAAACGGATTGAGTTAAGATTTTGTCTTGTATTTCCGTTTTTTTTTTTTTTTTTTTTTTTTTTTTTTTTTTGAGACAATGAACGGAAGAAGGAAAAACACGGATAAAACGAAAAAGGTCCATGTGCCTAAAAGCATCCTCCATTCATAAAATGTTTGTAACAACTGGATTTAAACTGTTGTAGATTGTAAGTTTGTGGAAAGCAACTCGAGGGAAGTGAATTCTGGGGATAAATACATTTTGATAAGCAGAAGTTCTGCATTGTGGAGGAGAAAGTGTAAATTCATGGGCGCTCTCAGCTGCCCTAGTTGTACGGGGAAAGATGTGGAGAGGCGGCACAATTGAAGCAAGTTCCTCGGAACAATTGCTGTGAAAATATCTGTAGAATAATGCAAGGGATGCAACGTTTCTTCGTATGGATAATGTAGGAAGGTCCTGTGTGATTGCAGGGTTATTGATTAAGCTAATAGCTTTATTTTTAATTTTGTCTTCATTCTCTCTGTATGTAGGCAACTCATCTAGGGGAGACAACCTTATACAAATCCGGGTGGATGGGACTCATCAGCCTTGGTTGGCAACCTGTCTAGGGGAGTAAACCTGATACAAATCCGTACTGCTTACCTAAGGGTAAGGCAGGTTAGTGGATGGATTAGCCGAACACCACTGTAGAAAAATAGTGCTAACAAGATACACAGGGGGCCTCGGAGTCGGACGGATCCTAAATCGAGTGGTCAATCCTGTAAGTCCTTCACTAAACTGGCTCGGGTTGTCCCTCTCACAGGGAATAGGTCTGCTTGGGGGCATTCTGTGTATGGCCACCCTCTTAAGGGGAGTAAGGCGTCCGGCAATAGATAGATAGATCTCTCTGTATGTTTATATCCCCAGATCTTTTATTTATATTGTTGTGGTTCTATTGTTTGTTTACACTCCTTTCTCGCTATATCTTTGTCTATCCATCATTCTGTCTGTTTATATGTTTACTAATATATTTATTTATCAATCTATCACACACACACGCACACATACACATCATCATCATCAGCTTGAGTTAGACCACTGCAAGACAAAGGCCTCTCTGGTGAGTTATCTGCTCAACAGGTGGTGTTGTGTGTGTGTAAGTGTGAGAGTCCGAGTGTAGGGGGTGAGACAGTGAAGCACGGGAATGAGGTGGCTTCAGAGATGGGGTCGTTTCGGGCCATGAGTGAGCACCGTGCCTCATGTGAAGGCAAGATGGCAGGTGCTCGTTGTACTCTACGTGCTTCACATGTCTCACTCCCTATACTGGAACAAGACCTCACAGGCTTCACTGTTCATTGTAAAGCGGTGAATGTTAAGGCTCTCAGCCTATGCCCGAGAGGAAGTAAGTTGGAATATAGAAAAAAAAAAAAAAAAAAAACGTTTCCACTCTAACTGGTCAGATGTTAGCCTGTTCCATCCCACCACAGCAAACGTTTGGATCTCATCCCTCCACTTGTTCTTTGTCTACCCCTTTTGCTAGCTCCATCTCTACGTTCCCATTATCTTACTCTACGTGTCCATCTATTATCATCTCGTCTAAATATATGACCTGCCAAGGAACATTTCCTCTTATATAAAGTATTGAAAATTTATTCTACTTTTGTTAATTGTCTTATCCAAGGCTATCTTGTTGTCTCTCCAAATTATGCCCATCATTATCCTCTCCAGTCGTCTTTGGGCACTCCTAAGTTTACGGTCTAGACACTTTGTTATAATCCAAGTGTCTAATCCATAAGTTACTACAGGAAGGGCACATTAGTACTGTTGTATACCTTTCTTTGAAAGGGACTCCATCCCATGCGCTTGATTTCTCTAGAATGATCTGAGTTTACCTCAATATACTGGCCTAGGCATATGCATTCTTCAACTGCTTCTATCACCTCTTATTCTATCTTTATTTGGTGTGGTCATACAAGATGATGAAATGTAATCTCAGTTTGGTTTTTATTTATGTTCAGTCCTACCTTGAGGCCTCCTCTGTTTAAATCTTCCATAATTTGTTGTAACTCTTCCCGTAAGTCACTGAGATTAACTATGTCATCAGCGAATCTGAGGTATATCAACCAAATCATATAGCCATATACTCTGATAGTTTGTGATATCATGTATAATTATCACGAAACGCACTATCAGGATAGGCTATATTATAAGGTCGATAAATCTGAAAATAAGACACTTACAACAATTTTAAAAACACCATCGTGTCCTGGACATATTTATCTACTTGATGCAAGTATTTTCAACTGTGGAAAATTTCGGAAAATAATCGAAAACCCGCCTTTATTAAAAAGTGAAAACACTATTACTGTGTTACTGTATTAGTGTGTCTAAAACTCTATCATTATTCATGCACGTTTGTTTGTAATATCATTTTAGAATACAAGTAGCTTCTACTATCTAGTCTGCATTTAATGAGGTAATATTAAAGGCAATGGATGCAATGGTTGTAAATATATTGTTTATTATAATATAATATCCATTACAAGGTTGAAGCAGACTACCGCTTAGCTATATACTAATATATGGAGAGGCAGCGTTACCAATATCTGGCAGGTGGGTAACCCAATGCTGCACCACCCTGTATATCTATTCCACCTGACCTCCCTCGCCCTAACCTCAATATTGCATCACTCTTCCCACAAACAGCGCTCCTCTTTCTTTCCTGGTCATAGCAGAGAGTTAACCCTATCGGTCTGATGGAGGCTTCTTGAACTTCCCCTATTTCGACCTATTAGTTTATTGAAGACGTTTCACTCCATGTTTTCTGGGCGAGCGATAGCGTGCCTGTAATTAAGTAGACATCGGCCTTCGGCCAGGACATTTTTATATCGACAAATGTACAAACCTTGCTTGAAGGGAGTCTGGGTTGACATTTTGTTTAGCTTGAAAGAAGTTTGGAAAGATGTTTTTGTTAGACTACGGAATAAACTAAAATACATTGCTCGAAAATGGCCCTCACCCACGATCGAACCACGGACAGTCAGGACGAGAGTCCATATTTTAATCCACTCCACCAAGGTATGTGGATTAAAGCATGGATTCTCGTCCTTGACTGTCAGTGGTTCCATCCTGGGTGAAGAAAAAACATGTATTCGTGTTAGTCGCGTGTATATGTGTGATATACAATATTGCGTCAATCATACTATACCACAGTTAGTCTACACTAAAGTATAAGAGTATACAAAGGCCGATTAAAGTGTTCGTATCAATATACACTCATTATTGTATAAGTAATAAACTTATATAATAAATGAATGAAGAGGTAAATCACTCGATATATATCAAATTATTTCATATAGCTTTTGTATGCCCTCTTGTATACCGGTAATTTATGATAGTGTACAGGCGGTAATATTTCCAGCTGCACCAGGGTTACTTCTATTTATGTTATTTAAGCTATTTATAAATACCTGCACATATATGAGAAACGAAAAATACAGAAGTTAACACACCAATGGATGGGTTATGGCTGTATATTTTGTTTATCATTATTCAACTTAAAATAGGTCAAATATCATAATTACAACAAGCTCTAGGTCAGTTAAAAATCTTGCCAGGTGTACAACCGTGGTCATATGTTCTTAGCCACCTTATGATGTTGGTTATGCAATTAAATATTGTATAATCAATTTATGAATACACTTTTGTTGGCATAAATTTACAAATTGACAAAATTGCATTAGTGTTTACACTATTATATATAAATGTGTTGCTTCAATATGTAATACTTCCACAATGATAATCACAGGTTGGTTAAAAACATTATGTCCACGATTGTACCTCAGACCTCTTCTTCCTTCCAGCTCACTCCACTTCACTAAACCCTTTCAGTATACGTGGACACATTATATTATTTCATTCAGGCTATCATCAGAAGATTTTATTCAGTTTAGGAAGGAAAGGAATGAGTCAGGTTTGTCCCCTTTGATTGCTAGAGGTCCTTTGTAAGAGGTATACTATATAATCGTGTTAGTGATGGCAAATATAAATTTATTTAGTTCATATATATTTATTCATTATGTGTTTAATTTATATTTTCCAATATTCAATTTATCAATGATTGTGGGAGTAGGATCTTCCAAAACGGAGGAAAATCGTCAAATATTTGCCACATTATAGGAAAAAAGACCTTCATAATACTGAAAGGGTTAAGAAAAGAAAACTAGTGAATAGGAAATCGTCTGTGTTTTTTGTCCTTGCCTTTATCCATTTGGTTTTGAAATTGAAAGTTCTGCGTCTATTCAAATCCCCATAGAATATATAATCCACGGAACCCTGGTCGTTAGGTCTCCATTCACCTCAACCATCTAGCATTCATCGTAAAGTGGGATTAGGAGATTAAACGTTTCCTTAGATGTGTGTGCTTATGTGTGTGGGGGGGGGGGGGGAGTTGAAGAATGTATGTATAATGTTTTTAATCATGAACATTACTGCAAAAATATGCCTTGTACATAATATGCTTAGATCTGCTGCTCTTCTACTATTTCCTTTTACAGTATCATAAATGTATCTTACTCCATCGATTTCCTTGTCTCGGATTTAACTTGCTATCATGCCATAAACCCCTTACTACTGTATAATTTAAGGCTTTCTGTTTTGGTCCCCTAATATCCATAATTTCTTAATTGAATAACATGTTATATCATCCCTTCATTCATTCTCTTCCCCCTCCACCTTTATGATGCACTATAGATTATTTAGTAAGTATAATATGTGCTTCTCCGATGTTTCAATTATATATTTAATTTCATTCAGACCATGATAGATACAGATAATAAATCTCGGTGAAGTGCAATAGTGAAGAATCAGTTTGATATATTAAACAAGGATTCTTCTTATTTTATATATAGTAAATTTGCTAATATTTGTTTTTATTTCGCTTGGATTTAGATAGACTGGATGCTGTAATAACATAGTATTAAATCGATTTTAATGGAAATTAGTCACATGTAAGTTTATTATGTTAACGGTATTACAGTAGTCCAGATATTAGCCATATTATCCTCGGGGAAAGAGAGATCTAACAATAGATGATAATTGTTTATCGATTTAGAAACTAATTTCGTCTTCTCGATGCGTTAACAAATTGATAAAAATATATAATACTAAGCCCAAGGCAACAAATATAATTCATATATATATATATATATATATATATATATAGTTTCGTCTATTACATCATTTCTCTTCAAATTACGCATGTAATTGTTAATCTTATCCTCCATGTTAATAATTGAAGCAAAAGTATTATCAGAAACGTTACTGAATTTAGAAGTGTCACTAAGTATATCCTGCATCTTATATATATATATATATATATATATATATATATATGTCGCTATATATATATATATATATATATATATATATATATATATATATATATATATATATATAAAATATCCCAATTTGTTCTCAATTTAGATAAGAGGTCAGCATCTATTTATTGAGTAGCCACCGGTATATATTAAGTTAAAGTAACGTGTCGGTTTTCCACACCATAACCCATATTAACACCACATACAGTAATATATCCACAGTAAGTAATGTCGTATGATTGTATACATTAAATAATGATATTATCGCACACACAGCTTCAGTTTTACCTTTCTCTCAGGTACTACAAACTTTATTGACTGACACATTTGTTCAGAGTTTTGTTCAGTAAAGTTTTGTTCAGACGAGTCAATTAGTAGTTCTCTATTATAGCTAGAGGTACAGTCACTTATTAAAAAATCGTGGACGCCGTACGATTTTCTGTATGTAAATATACGATCTTGTTTGACTGTTTGATGGAACAGTCTTTTCATGAATTAGTATACAGTATATAGTTTTATAATTGATTTAAGCAAAATTTAATTTTTAAAATTACATGCAGTGAAATACTTGCATAAATAAAAGAAGGGGATGTCCTCGAATTGTTCTGAGTGAATGTACAATATTGACGTGACGATGATACATAACTATCGATTGTGAGTGTACATTAGTGATCCTATAGTAAGAGAGACCTGCCATCATTTTCTGTGGGCGCTATTTTGGCACCTTAACCCTTTCAGTGCGGGTGACTTCTACTTTATTCTAGCTATATTTAGACTATTTCTAACCTCTTAGGAAGGATCTGTACTCGCTAAGATGGTTAATTGAGATAGTTAATTGCCTTTTTATTGTTAGAGATCCTTCCTAATCTGAATAAAATCATCTAGTAATCAGCCAGAATATAATGAAAAGACGTCACCTGTACTGAAGGGGTTAATCATCGAATAATGAGATAATATTTTAGTTCTTATGATGTCGAATTTCCTGTCCATCCCAGTTCAGTTATTTCTTTACAGTCCCATCTCCCCATTGTATTAGTTAACTTGTATTTAAGATCATTTATAATGACTTTCACATTCAATATCTACTCATCTCTTTATAGTATTGCTTTTCTTCATTATTGTTCTATATTTTCCTTGCCCTTTCCTTTCCTTCTCTTATAAATGTCCTCAATTTAGCTCACCTTCCATTATGCTGTATTCCCTCCACATTTTCCCTGCCTTATATTTTATCCTAAATTCCATTCCTTTTCCTTCCATACTCTTTTTCATCTTCTAAATTTTTCGTTTTTTTTTGTATATATTTTTTCGACGTGTATTTTGTTGTTCTTATAAATCCTCTTTGTCCTTTTTCCATCGTGTTTCCTTAGTACCTTTCTGCTTGTCCTGTTTTTCTTTCCTTCCTTTTGTCCTTCATTCCTTTATTCCCTTGTTCTTTTTTTTGTTTTGCTTGCTTTGTTCTTTCTTACCTTCCTTCCTTCCTTCCCTCCTTCCTTCTTTCCTTCATTCCTTCAATCTCTCCTTCCTTCCTTCCCTCCTTCCCTTATCTTGCTTTCTTTGTTTTTTATTTGTTTGTGTTATCCTCTTCCACACTATTTTGTTCATACTTTTTCTTTCCTTACTTCCTCCCTCCTTCCCCCTCCTCTTGCCCCTTTCATTTTCACCGCCAAGGACAGCTAGAACGAGAACAAAGAATAAGAAGAGATGAAAAAGAAGCGAGCAAGCTATAGTCTATTTCATACAGCTTGGTGGATATTTTACTACCTTAGCTGCTCATATCTCGGTAACTAATGGACACATATGTAACTATTATATGTGTGCATCATATGTAACTATTATATGTGTGCATCATATTATTGCCAGGTGTTGGTAATTAACAGCATATTTGGCTATGAACACATTTTAACAGCTGAGTAATTAAGATATTTACAAATCAATTTCTCGCCAGCTTAAAAGAAAATAGATGCATACAATAATATTGATATAAGCTTTGATAACTTGGATACATCGCCTATAGTCTATTAATTATAACTAGGCCGAAATGTTTATCACTACCCTCTGTTAATTCTAATGAACTTGACAAATCGACCTGATATTTGAACCATTTGGAAAGAGTCAACCAGTAAGTAGGTGTAGAATTTCACAGCCCGTTTGAGCTAGCCCTTTTTGAGTTACAAGAGTTACAAGTTGTCACGATTTTGGCCTACTTATAGTGAATAGACTATAGTATTTATTGCCAATGCTGATCATGATTCATAATGACGAAGGCACAATATATGGGTATTTGTCTAGACTTTGGACTCATTTCACCATAAGTAGGGGAAGGTTTGTCTGTTCTATGCAAACAGACAGTATAAATGTCCAGTACACAATATCGTGTCTTGATAAATCTGTACCATATTCGTTACTTAGTTTTTGTCATTGCCAACATTTTATGTGGGACAAAGCGCATCCTCGCCTACTTAACCCCTTGAAGATAGTGCCGCGATTCAACAGTATATTCTGGCTATCATTAGACGATTTTATTCAGCTTAGCAAGATTCTGTGGGAGTCAAAGGCAGTATTGTTTTAGTTAATCACTTTGGCCAACAAAACCGCCTTCCAAGAATTCCTTCAAGCAAAAAAAAAAAAACAAAAAAAAAACACACACACACAATTCATCTTCAAGGTTAATTAGTAAATTTTTCGATAGAAAAATGTCCCGGCGAAGGCCTATTTCTTCAAAGTTAGAGGCTTGCAATCCTTCGCCCATAAATTGACACCTGAATGGGGTGCAACGTTTTATCAACAAACAAATAAGGTCAAACGCTTTAAGATCTCCAAACTAATGGAGCGAAACAGTGGAAATCGAAAAAGCCCCCCTCAGGTCAAATAGGGTTAAGTATGACCTTGCATCGTGTGTTTGTGGTGAAGGTGGTAGAGAAGAGCCCACCGGTCCTTGGTTAGTAAAGTGAGCCTGTAATGGAGGGGTCAGGTGGCGCCCTTGTGGTCACCCAGGCGGTCACACCATACTCCTTGGGTTCCTTCATCATAACGTCACTGTAAGGAGGAAGGTGTTGGTGTGTTGTCTATTCCGTTGTAAGGCTCGTGTCAATATTTTCTGTATTTTGTTGTACTGTCCAATATGTTTATGCTCTCTTTCTCTTTCTCTCGTATATATATATATATATATATATATATATATATATATATATATATATATATATATATATATAAGGAGAGAGAGAGAGAAAGAGAGAGTTACAAAGTATAGCTATTATTAGGGGAGGTGTGGCAGAGTGGTCTTGCCACTGGACTGGTAATCCAGTCGACCCGGGTTCGAATCCCAATATCTCAATGGTAAGATATTATTGGGATGGAATTTGTGCTGTACCTAGTTTCAGTGCATTACCACAGCACACCGAAATGCCAAAACAAAATACCCTCATTGTTCCCTGATTAAATAGCACTGTATGAATATTCCCATATTCAAAATATGCTACAGGGAGGCAATGCCTAGCGAGTTAATTGCTCAATAGGTGGCGTTCTGAGAGTGAGGGTCCGAGCCTGGGAAGTGAGACTGTGAAGCGCAGGGGCGAAGCAGCTTCAGAGATGGAGTTGGGTTCGAGCCGTGAATAGGTGCTTCGCATGTATCACTCCCTAGGCTGGAACACGACCTCACGGGCCTCACCGTGTTCAGCGGTAGAGTGTAAAGGCTATCAGCCTATGCCCGAGAGGGAGTAGTTGGAATATAGAAAAAAAAAAAAAAAAAAAAAAACATACTGTAGACCTTGCCTTCCACTCCGGGGAGATACTCGATGTGGAAGGAAGTGATATCTACTCTTTCTTGAATTGCTCTACTGAAAAATTATTTACAGCTTCTGAGGGAAGTTTGTTCCGGGTAGAACAGATCTTATATGTGACAAAGTTTCCACAAATACTAGTGCCTTTTTAATTTAACTTACAACCATGGTTGCGTTTCGTATTTACATTAAGGCTAAGCATTGTGCTATAATCCACATTCTCAAACTCATTATGTATTATACAAAATTTAATGAGTTAACCTTGTAGTGTGCGTGTTTCCAATGAAAACATATCAAGAGCTCTCAACCAGTCCTCATATCTCTTGTCTTCTAGTCGATGGAATTTGCTTTCCAGACCTATCTTTTACTCTTTCAAGTCGTTTTATATCTTTCCCGAGTGTTGAATACCAGGATTGAACAGCATACTCCAGGAGAGGACGTATCAGAGCGTTGTAGAGTGTGAGGACTATTTCCTTATGACTATACTTAAATTGCTTCTTAATATAGCCCAATAATTTCTTAGCTTTCTTCTCTACTTCAATGCACTGCTTGGAAAACTTAACTTTAGGTCAATGCTAGTATGAGCACCCAAATCCTTATCTAAGTAATTAATTTCCAGTCTTTCCAAATAGCGAGCTACCTGACTTGGGGTTTGCTTAGCCGATATGCTTCACTTTGCAGTTTTCCAAGTTTAGTGGCATCTGCCATGTCTCAGACCATTCACCCAGTCTGTTGAGATCCATCGTAAGTTGGTCAACTTCTGTAAGGCCTTTCACATTCTCTCCAAGCTTACTACCATCTGCAAACTTGGAGATCACACTCAACAAACCAATATCGATATGTCATTGACATATATGATAAACAGCACTGAGCCAAGGACAAACCCCTGTGGAACTCCACAAGTGACCGGATTCCCCTCAGAAGAAACACCATTGATGACCACTCGTTGTTTTCTACTCATTAGCCAACTGTCTATCCAATGTTTAACTTCTGTACACATACCTAGTGCACTTACTTTTGACATTAGTCTACAATGAGGCACTTTGTCCCAAGCATTTTGAAAATCTAATCATAGGTGTCTCTGGCTCTATTACTGTCATACTCACTCCTTACTATAAAACTGTTAAATTATATTGTTCATTTTGATTTGGTGATAAGTGCTGAAATTATATTCCATATATAATTTTAATATAAAATAAATAAATCAAGATTGTTTAAAAAATAAACTCCCTAAGCCCCCCGTCAAGATAGATTTATACATTTTTGTGGTAGAAAATTTCCCGGCCGAAGTCAGATTTCACCCAAATATAACAAGCTCGCTATCGCTCGCCTGGGAAAAATCGATACCTAACTGGCACGAAAGGGCTATATATTGACAAAGAAATGGAGGCGACAGTGTTTAAATCGCCAAATTAATGGTACGAACATCTTACAATCTCAAACTTAATGGAACTAAACGCGAGGGAGAATCAGCAACCCCCCCCCCTTTAAGCGATTTACACATATAACCATGATGGCTGCAGTAGCCAGACACGAACAAAGCAGTGGGTAGGTTAACTCTGTATATTTTGCTTGTCATAGCTCTACCTTATTTCCCTAAAAAAGCATAAATACAATTAAACACTGGGCCACTTGGAAATGTTGTCGGGTGTACCAAGGTTGTGATAGTGGGAACAAGCTAGGAGATGGACCTGGACATAATAAATAGTGACAAATATCCACGGTATATTGATAGCGAAAAAGGATTAATAGGGTTATAGTCCCTTCAGGGAAAGGGGTCCGTTTTTCTGGACCCCCTTCTCCCTCATTAACTTTCAGATTATAATATGTTTTAACCCATTAGTTTGTCGATTTTAATACCTTTCAACCCCTTTCGTTGTCAATATTAAGACTTTTTGTGCTATTTATGTTGTCGATTTTTTTCCTGGTGAACGATAGTGAGAATATCCGGCCTTCGACTCGGAGACATTTGTTTACTGAACAATTTACACCTTAATCTAGAAGTGGAATCTAATAGATGTTGTTTTTTTGGGTTAAAGTTAGATGGAGGTCCTAGGGAGGAATCTAGAAAATTGATAAAGAAATGACAATATCGACCAAAAAGTGAACCATCCCCCCTGAAATACTGAAAGGGTTAATACGACGACTCTCATAGTTTCTTGGACTATTTCACATGCAGAGTTATGAAAACCTGTAGATCTGTTCACCTCGTTTTGGTGGGTGTGGTGGGTACGGAGGGAGGCCAGGAGGTTGTACAATACAGCGTAGGCCTCATGGATGGTGTTACTCAGGCGGGTGGCGGACGATGGGGGACAACCGCCAACTCTGTGCATTCAGTAGTGTACAGAAATATATATATTTTTGTTTTTTAATTGTTTTGATATTCTCATTATATGCTTGATGGTTTATATTAGTTTATATATATATATACCGGTATATATATATATATCATATAGATATATATATATATATATATATATATCTATATGTATATATATATATATATATATATATATTGATTTATTTATTTATATGTATATAAATTATGTTTTTACAGGTGTCCGAACTAGTGGTGCTACGGGTCAAAATCGAATAATAATAATAATAATACTAAGAATAAGATATTATCAGTGATGGTTACAACGATACTACTATTACTATACTCCCACCTGTTTCACGGGTGTCCTAGGGGGTGGTACGGGTGTGGGTGAGGTACGGGCGGGGTGGAAGGTTGACGGGCCCGGTGCGGGGGCAGAGGGTCAACCAGGGCGGGATCGTCTGGGCCTGAGCGGCGACGTTGGCCTAGGTAAGAACAATGATTAAAAACTTCAGTTGATATCACTGTTATTCAATTAAGGGAGCCCACCTCACTTTTGTTTCTCGTTGTCTCTCTCTCTCTCTTTGGCTTGTATCCATTCGGCTCCATTCAGCCTACTGTTTTAAGACGTTTACCCCCATCCCAGTGTCAATATTTTCCTGGCGAGCGGGGTAGCGACTCACCATGTATCTATTTTTGATTTTGACAGCAAGCTAAATTTGTAAATTTTTCGGGGATAGAAAAATGTCTCCGGCGAAGCCGGATTTCTCCCTACAATGCTGGCTCACTATCGCTCGCCAGGATGAAAGTCGACACCTGGATGGGTATAACCGTCTTAAAACCGTTGGCTGAATGGTGCCGAATGGATACAAGTCAGAGAAGGATGGAAAAGGAGAGAAAGAGACAAAAAGCCAGGTGACCCCCCTTACGTTGATACTGTCTTCGTGGTGCGATGTATAAGGTTTTGATTTTCGGTGTGAGCCTCCTGTGGTTCGAGTCCACGGACTGCCACAGTTGTGTTTGTAAATTTCATTATATCGTATTTTATGATCTGGTTGGTTGTTGGAAGGACCATAATATGCACTATTATTCATATTAAGTGTTAATTTTTCATATATAGTATCTCTGTTGATCTTTATAACCCTTTTCAGTACCGTGAACCCCCCCCGGGTCCTTCTTATTTTTACTCCACCTACTCTATGCTTAACCCTTTAAGTATAGGGTCTTCGTTTTCACTTTTAGTTTGGTTATTATTAGACGGTTTTATCAGCCTAGGAAGGATTTGTGGGAGT
>CM064518.1:23107123-23115334 GCA_032716605.1 Paralithodes platypus | reverse complement strand
TTTTTTTATTTTTGCTTGCTTTGTTCTTTCTTACCTTCCTTCCTTCCTTCCCTCCTTCCTTCTTTCCTTCATTCCTTCAATCTCTCCTTCCTTCCTTCCCTCCTTCCCTTTTCTTGCTTTCTTTGTTTTTTATTTGTTTGTGTTATCCTCTTCCACACTATTTTGTTCATACTTTTTCTTTCCTTACTTCCTCCCTCCTTCCCCCTCCTCTTGCCCCTTTCATTTTCACCGCCAAGGACAGCTAGAACGAGAACAAAGAATAAGAAGAGATGAAAAAGAAGCGAGCAAGCTATAGTCTTATTTCATACAGCTTGGTGCATATTTTACTACCTTAGCTGCTCATATCTCGGTAACTAATGGACACATATGTAACTATTATATGTGTGCATCATATTATTGCCAGGTGTTGGTAATTAACAGCAAATTTGGCTATGAACACATTTTAACAGCTGAGTAATTAAGATATTTACAAATCAATTTCTCGCCAGCTTAAAAGAAAATAGATGCATACAATAATATTGATATAAGCTTTGATAACTTGGATACATCGCCTATAGTCTATTAATTATAACTAGGCCGAAATGTTTATCACTACCCTCTGTTAATTCTAATGAACTTGACAAATCGACCTGATATTTGAACCATTTGGAAAGAGTCAACCAGTAAGTAGGTGTAGAATTTCACAGCCCGTTTGAGCTAGCCCTTTTTGAGTTACAAGAGTTAAATTGTCACGATTTTGGCCTACTTATAGTGAATAGACTATAGTATTTATTGCCAATGCTGATCATGATTCATAATGACGAAGGCACAATATATGGGTATTTGTCTAGACTTTGAACTCATATCACCATAAGTAGGGGAAGGTTTGTCTGTTCTATGCAAACAGACAGTATTATAAATGTCCACTTCCCAATATCGTGTCTTGATAAATCTGTACCGTATTCGTTACTTAGTTTTTGTCATTGCCAACATTTTATGTGGGACAAAGCGCATCCTCGCCTACTTAACCCCTTGAAGATAGTGCCGCGATTCAACAGTATATTCTGGCTATCATTAGACGATTTTATTCAGCTTAGCAAGATTCTGTGGGAGTCAAAGGCAGTATTGTTTTAGTTAATCACTTTGGCCAACAAAACCGCCTTCCAAGAATTCCTTCAAGCAAAAAAAAAAAAAACAAAAAAAAAACACACACACACAATTCATCTTCAAGGTTAATTAGTAAATTTTTCGATAGAAAAATGTCCCGGCGAAGGCCTATTTCTTCAAAGTTAGAGGCTTGCAATCCTTCGCCCATAAATTGACACCTGAATGGGGTGCAACGTTTTATCAACAAACAAATAAGGTCAAACGCTGTAAGATCTCCAAACTAATGGAGCGAAACAGTGGAAATCGAAAAAGCCCCCCTCAGGTCAAATAGGGTTAAGTATGACCTTGCATCGTGTGTTTGTGGTGAAGGTGGTAGAGAAGAGCCCACCGGTCCTTGGTTAGTAAAGTGAGCCTGTAGTGGAGGGGTCAGGTGGCGCCCTTGTGGTCACCCAGGCGGTCACACCATACTCCTTGGGTTCCTTCATCATAACGTCACTGTAAGGAGGAAGGTGTTGGTGTGTGTCTATTCCGTTGTAAGGCTCGTGTCAATATTTTCTGTATTTTGTTGTACTGTCCAATATGTTTATGCTCTCTTTCTCTTTCTCTTTCTCTCTCGTATATATATATATATATATATATATATATATATATATATATATATATATATATATATATCTCAGAGAGAGAGAGAAAGAGAGAATTACAAAGTATAGCTATTATTAGGGGAGGTGTGGCAGAGTGGTCTTGCCACTGGACTGGTAATCCAGTCGACCCGGGTTCGAATCCCAATATCTCAATGGGAAGATATTATTGGGATGGAATTTGTGCTGTACCTAGTTTCAGTGCATTACCACAGCACACCGAAATGCCAAAACAAAATACCCTCATTGTTCCCTGATTAAATAGCACTGTATGAATATTCCCATATTCAAAATATGCTACAGGGGGCAATGCCTAGCGAGTTAATTGCTCAATAGGTGGCGTTCTGAGAGTGAGGGTCCGAGCCTGAGAAGTGAGACTGTGAAGCGTTCGCATGTATCACTCCCTAGGCTGGAACACGACCTCACGGGCCTCACCGTGTTCAGCGGTAGAGTGTAAAGGCTATCAGCCTATGCCCGAGAGGGAGTAGTTGGAATATAGATAGAAAAAAAAAAAAAAAAAAAAAAAAACATACTGTAGACCTTGCCTTCCACTCCGGGGAGATACTCGATGTGGAAAGAAGTGATATCTACTCTTTCTTGAATTGCTCTACTGAAAAATTATTTACAGCTTCTGAGGGAAGTTTGTTCCGGGTAGAACAGATCTTATATGTGACAAAGTTTCCACAAATACTAGTGCTTTTTTAATTTAACTTACAACCATGGTTGCGTTTCGTATTTACATTAAGGCTAAGCATTGTGCTATAATCCACATTCTCAAACTCATTATGTATTATACAAAATTTAATGAGTTGACCTTGTAGTATGCGTGTTTCCAATGAAAACATATCAAGAGCTCTCAACCAGTCCTCATATCTCTTGTCTTCTAGTCGATGGAATTTGCTTTCCAGACCTATCTTTTACTCTTTCAAGTCGTTTTATATCTTTCCCGAGTGTTGAATACCAGGATTGAACAGCATACTCCAGGAGAGGCCGTATCAGAGCGTTGTAAAGTGTGAGGACTATTTCCTTATTACTATACTTAAATTGCTTCTTAATATAGCCCAATAATTTCTTAGCTTTCTTCTCTACTTCAATGCACTGCTTGGAAAACTTAACTTTAGGTCAATGCTAGTATGAGCACCCAAATCCTTATCTAAGTCATTCATTTCCAGTCTTTCCAAATAGCGAGCTACCTGACTTGGGGTTTGCTTAGCCGATATACTTCACTTTGCAGTTTTCCAAGTTTAGTGGCATCTGCCATGTCTCAGACCATTCACCCAGTCTGTTGAGATCCATCGTAAGTTGGTCAACTTCTGTAAGGCCTTTCACATTCTCTCCAAGCTTACTACCATCTGCAAACTTGGAGATCACACTCAACAAACCAATATCGATATGTCATTGACATATATGATAACAGCACTGAGCCAAGGACAAACCCCTGTGGAACTCCATAAGTGACCGGATTCCACTCAGAAGAAACACCATTGATTACCACTCGTTGTTTTCTACTCATTAGCCAACTGTCTATCCAATGTTTAACTTCTGTACACATACCTAGTGCACTTACTTTTGACATTAGTCTACAATGAGGCACTTTGTCCAAGCATTTTGAAAATCTAATCATAGGGTGTCTATGGCTCTATTACTGTCATACTCACTCATTACTATAAAACTGTTAAATTATATTGTTCATTTGAATGGGTATAAGTGATAAATTATATTTAAATATATAATTTAATATAAAATAAATAAATCAAGATTTTAAAAAATAAACTCCCTAAGCCCCCCTTCAAGATAGATTTATACATTTTTTGGTAGAAAATTTCCCGGCCGAAGTCAGATTCACCCAAATATAACAAGCTCGCTATCGCTCGCCTGGGAAAAATCGATACCTAAATGGCACGAAAGGGCTATATATTGACAAAGAAATGAGGCGAAAGGTGTTATAATCGCCAAATTAATGGAACGAACATCTTACAATCTCAAACTTAATGGAACTAAACGCGAGGGAGAATAAGCAACCCCCCCCCCTTTAAGCTATTTACAAATATAAACATGATGGCTGCAGTAGACAGACACGAACAAAGCAGTGGGTAGGTTAACTCTGTATATTTGGCTTGTCATAGCTCTACATTATTTCCCTAAAAAAGCATAAATACAATTAACACTGGGCCACTTGGAAATGTTGTCGGGTGTACCAAGGTTGTGATAGTGGGAACAAGCTAGGAGATGGACAGGACATAATAAATAGTGACAAATATACACGGTATATTGATAGCGAAAAAGGATTAATAGGGTTATAGTCTTAAGGGGAAAAGGGTCGTTTTTCTGGACCCCCTTCTCCCTCATTAATTTTCAGATTATAAGATGTTTTACCCATTAGTTTGTCGATTTTAAAACCTTTCAACCCATTTCGTTGTCAATATTAAGACCTTTTGTGCTATTTATGTGTCGATTTTTTTCCTGGTGAACGATAGTGAGAATAATCGGCCTTCGACCGGGACATTTTTTTACTGAAAAATGTACACATTAATCTAGAAGGGGAATCTAATGGATGTTGTTTGTGTTAAAGTTAGATGGAGGTCTAGGGAGGAATCTAGAAAAATTATAAATAAATGAAAATATCGACCAAAAAGTGAACCATCCCCCCTTAAATACTGAAAGGGTTAATACTACGACTCTCATAGTTTCTTGGACTTATTCACTTGCAGAGTTATGAAAACCTGTAGATCTGTTCATCCTCGGGTGGGTGTGGTGGGTACGGAGGGAGCCAGGAGGTTGTACAAGACAGCGTAGGCCTCAGGGATGGTGTGACTCAGGCGGGTGGCGGACGATGGGGGGACACCGCCAACTCTGTGCAGTCAGTAGTGTACAGAAATATATATATTTTTGTTTTTTAATTGTTTGGATATTCTCAGTATATGCTTTATGGTTTTATATTATTTTATATATATATATACCGGTATATATATATATATATATATATATATATATATATATATATATATATATATATGTATATATATATATATATATATATATATTTATTTATTTATTTATATATGTATATAAATTATGTTTACAGGTGTCCTAACTAGTGGTGCTACGGGTCAAAATCGAATAATAATAATAATAATAATAATAATAATAATAGTATCAGTGATGGTGACAACGATACTACTATTACTATACGCCCACCTGTTAACGGGTGTCCTAGGGGGTGGTACTGGTGTGGGTGAGGTACGGGCGGGGGGGAAGGTGACGGGCCCGGTGCGGGGGGCAGAGGGTCAACCAGGGGCGGGATCGTCTGGGAACTGAGCGGCGACGTTGGCCTAGGGAAGAACAATGATAAAAACTTAAGTTGATATCACTGTTATTCATATTAAGGGAGCCCACCTCACTTTTGTTCTCTTTCTCTCCCTCTCTCTTTGGCTTGTATCCATTCGGCCCCATTCAGCCTACTGTTTTGAGACGTTTACCCCCATCCAGGTGTCAATATTTTCCTGGCGAGCGGTAGCGACTCACCATGTATATATTTTTGATTTTGACAGCAAGCTAAATTTGTAAATTTTTCGATAGAAAAATGTCTCCGGCGAAGCCGGATTTCTCCATACAATGCTGGCTCACTATCGCTCGCCAGGATGAAATCGACACCTGGATGGGGATAAACGTCTTAAAACAGTTGGCTGAATGGTGCCGAATGGATACAAGTCAGAGAAGGAGGGAAAAGGAGAGAAAGAGAAAAAAAGCAGGTGAACCCCCTTAAGTTGATACTGTCTTCGTGGTGCGATGTATAAGGTGTTGATTTTCGGTGTGAGCATCCTGGGTTCGAGTCCACGGACTGCCACATGTGTTTGTAAATTTCATTAATCGATTTTAGGAGTATGGTTGGTTGTTGGAAGGAACATAATAATCACTATTATTCATATTAAGTGTATTTCATATATAGTATCTCTGTTGATCTTTATTAACCCTTTTCAGTACAGGTGACGTCTTCTTATTTTACTCCACCTACTCTATGCTTAACCCTTTAAGTATAGGGGCTTCATTTTCACTTTTATTTTGGTTATTATTAGACGGTTTTAATCAGCCTAGGAAGGATTTGTGGGAGTCAAAAGGGAATTCCATTTATATTTTCTAAGCTGAATAATATTGTATAATATTTGCCATAATAATATAAAGAGCGGCCTCGAATACGGAAAGGGTTAAGTTATCTTATGCAGCTTAAGAATGGTAGTTAAAAGGGTTGTTGTTGTTGTTGTTGTTCCCCAGGCTGCCTGGCCGAACAGCCCCAAGGTCCCGAGCAAGGCCAAGGCCATAGAGCGCCCCCACAAAACCCTCCCTGCTTACCACTAACAAAGCCCGGGTGACCGAAGCCACTCTAAGGCAGGGAGCTGAGGAGGGTGCGGAAATGCCCGGGAAACCAAAGCCCCACCCAAGGCCCTGTGCCCCTCAGCAATTATGAAGGGAAAGTTGAGGGGCAAGGGAAAAATGTGACGCTTTGGCTCCCATTCTGCCAACTTTTAGGTTGGCAGTAGGGAGGTCGATCCACGGAAAAGACGCCGTCACTTGAGATCTAGAAGATATATAAGTAAAAGGAACAGTCAGAATAAGCTATGGGTATGGCAGAGATCGCTCAGCTCTCACTCTGATTGACCAGCCCATCACCAGAGTTAAAAGGGTTAATTGAGATAGTTGTTTGTTTTTTTATATTACTAGAACGCTCCGCTCGCCAGAAAAAAAAGAGACCTGGATGGGGGTAAACGTCTTAAAACAGTAGGCTGAATGGGGCCGAATGGATACAAACCAAAGAGAGAGGGATAGAAAGAGAAAAAAAGCGAGGTGGGCTCCCTTAATGGTATCAATATACCTGTACTTGGAACTCTCTCATGAAGGAGGTAAAGGCTGCAGCCACGGCGGGGGTGAGGCCGGAGGGGACGGAGAAGGGGGCGTTCTGGGGGGCGGGGAGAGGGGTAGCTTCACCACCACCACCCCAACCACACATCACCACCATCACCACCACAACCTTCAGGGCAGTATCGGCTTTTATCTGGGAACAAGAGTTTATCAATAAATGTACAATTATAATCGACTAGATCTATTCATTTTACATAATCATATATTTTAGTACAGTTATTATTTGAGTTTATATATTTGTTTTATATATAACTGTATTTCATTGGATTTATACAATATCTAGGTCGAAGAAGGTTATATAATCACTTTAATTTTAAGGGCTGTGTCGTCCCTTCTTAATTTCTACAACTTAAATTTTGCTTCTTTAAGTTTTTTCCCAATAGGATATTGCGTTTATATATTCTATACTTATGATGGACAGCATTATTTCTTGATTATGACCACTTCAGAGTCAAAATTGACTATTAGGAGTTGAATAAAGTTGCAGTCAGTCATCTGTAAAACCAAAAACAAAACATAAATTACATGTAGGCCTATCAGCTAGACAATTAGTATAATTTAATTCATTGTTCTCCAGTATGATCGTTATTAGACATCTCCGAAATATTAGCCAACATATAGGCCCCGTAAATACTCACACAATTAAATTACTTATATATCATTATGTTTATATTATATAGGTTGCCATGGAAATAAACAAATATGAAACAAAAGTAAACTGTAGCGAAGTCTTATTATCCGATTACTTTCGGCTGTAATAAAGTTTGCGTTTGCCGCTAAAATGCTCGTGTGACATCACCGTATTTTAATTTACCCATTTCAATTTTTATTGTATATAAATTTAAATATCTATTTTTATTTATTTTATTTTATTTATTTTATTTATTTATTTTATTGTGTGGAGTTACTCGTAGAGACAGATTGAGGAATGAAGAGATACGTAGGAGAGTGGGGCAGCAGGAACATTTGTCAGCCAGAGTGGACAGAAGGGTGCTGAGCTGGTATGGTCATGTTGAACGAATGGGAGATGAAAGGCTTACAAAGAGAATATGTGAGTCAGGTACAAGGGGAGATAGAAGGGCAGGAAGACCCCCATTGAGATGGAGAGACTGTGTAAGAAAGGCTTTGGATGATAGAGGAATGACTATAGATCAGGCAGGGGAAGTGGTGGTGGACAGGAGTGAATGGAGAATGCTTGTGAATAGTTGAGTGAACACGTGGTCATTTGGAGTAAGGGGTCGGGCGCAAGTTGGACTAGATAATAGTCCATCAGGCGCCTGGCCCGGGGAGACGATTAATATGAAGGGTGTGCCTGGAAGTGTGGTGGGAGGGCTTGTGGCTTTGGCTCCGCTGCATGTCTGCCTGCCGAGATCGGAACCTCTCCGGGTGGTCAGGGGCCGGGGGAGTGCTGGAGCGACCTTGGTAACCCTGGTCTCTGGGTCTTCTCCTGGGTGACCTGGATGTGTGAGAGTTTGTGTTTTTTATCTGTGTTTATTTTTTGTTTTATGTTGTTTTTGTGTTTTCCCTGTTCTTGCTCTGTCTTGAGTCGGCTACCCCCAAAATGGGG
>CM064518.1:23059623-23104623 GCA_032716605.1 Paralithodes platypus | reverse complement strand
CGGCGTGATAAAGAATACTTAACCATTTCCTATTTATAATAACCCCTTTTGTACCGATGATGTATTTTAGGTTTCATTCTTGCTATATTTAAACGATTTTCTGCAGTTGAAGAAGGATCTGTGGTAGTAAAATGGGTTAAGTGAGATCATTCGAAGCCTGTTAATTGCTAGAGGACTTCTTAAAACTGAATACAATCGTTTAATAGTAGCCAGAATAAAGTTAAAAGGACGTCGCCGGTACAGAAGGGGTTAAGGAGAAGGGAAATCTTACTTGGAGAATGTATTTCAATTCATACACAAGTCGTAGGATCCATATTCCAGATTACCATACAGGGATTTTTATAAGTACCCCCACGCAACTCGGGCCAATATTGGTTTACTTTAATTATATCCCAACCAAGCATAAGTCAAGGGAAGTCAAAAGTATTCTAAATGTTAGTGTTATGAGTTGGGTGATCTTGATTTTGTGTATAGTTAAATATTCAGCTCCTTAACACTATCTGGTCCGACGTCTTGTGGGTTATTATCATATTATGTTAATTATTATTGAGGATTTTTCTTGTTTTCGCCATTTTCGATTAATGCATTTTAGTTTGTTATTTTTTTTTTTTTTTTTTTTTAAGAGACAATGAACGGAGGAAGGAAAAACACAGATAAAACAAAAAGGTCCATGTGCCTAAAGGCATCCTCCATTCATAAAATGTTTGTAACAACTGGATTTAAACTTTTGTATATTGTAAGTTTGTGGAAAGCAATTCGAGGGAAGTGAATTCCAAAGAGTAGTAGCTCTGGGGATAAATAAATTCTGATAAGCAGAAGTTCTGCATTGTGGAGGAGAAAGTGTAAATTCATGGGCGCTCTCAGCTGCCCTAGTTCTACGGGGAAAGATGTGGAGAGGCGGCACAATTGAAGCAAGTTCCTCGGAACAATTTCTGTGAAAATATCTGTAGAATAATGCAAGGGATGCAACGTTTCTTCGTATGGATAATGTAGGAAGATCCTGTGTGATTGCAGGGTTATTGATTAATCTAATAGCTTTATTTTGAATTTTGTCCAACTGCCTCAATGCAACCACTCCACTTCCACCCCACAGAGGTGAACAGTAATCCATCTGAGAATGCACATGACTTTTATATATTACGGCCAACTGCTCGTCAGTGAAGAATTCTCGAACTCTGTACAGGAGTCCCAGCTAACATAAACAGCTTCCCTGGCTACCTTCAACCTTAGTATTGCCCACCCAGAACTCCTTGAAGCAAAATTTTTACATTCTTCGAAAAAGGTCCCGGCCTAAGGCCTAATTCTTCTAAGTTACAAGCTTGCTATCGCTCGTCCAGAGCAAAATCGATACTTTAATGAGGTGAAGCGTCTTATTATAGCCAAAATAGTCGGGTGAAACGTTTTCAAAACTCAAAGTTAATGGAGCGCAACAGGGGAAGCCCCCAAAAAACTCCCTCTTAATTTTCCTAAGTGCCAGAAGTTTTATCAGATTTATAATTTATCTCTTCATGACACGATGGAACATACCTTCAATATATTCATTACGCGATTTGTTTCAGCTTAGCAAGGAGCTTTAGGATTCAAAGGGTTACAAACTATATCAATTAACTCTTCGACTCACACATATCCTTCTTCTACTACCAATATCATCTAAGGGTAACCAGAATAATAATCAAAAACTCGGGATTGCTTACTGAGAGGGTTAACCAATATAATAAATACACGATCAGGTATAATATGCGGGATATAAAAAGTACACTCAATATATTCCTGCCTTGGTAAAAACATTATTATTTATCAATGATCATTCACTAATTAATGTGCATGGTAACATATTACATTGATCCGATATATTGACACTCTCAATATCTGGCCGATTAGTAAATAAGGTCGCGTGTAAAGGAAAGGTGAGGGAAATGTCATAAAAGGCCGGGGTTGGTAAATATTATACCTGGTCTTTCACGGATCACTACAAGGAAAGACATATCTATTGTTTGCTATTCGTGTGTTTTGTGGTGGCCTATAGACCTCCCGCTTTGACCGGTTTGTTAACATCTGAGCGATATGTAATGTCTTTGCTTTGTTTTGTGTATAATATTTCTATATTTAGTTTATTTGTATTATGAATGGGGAGTATTTATTTCGGTAGTGAATGTAAGTTTATAATAATATCCACCGTATTCACCATTTGGCCTACATCCTTACGGTGCTAAATGGATACATAGCAAGACATACAAGCCAACAGACTGAGAATGATACACCGAGATAGGAATGGATACATAGCAAGACATACAAGCCAACAGACTGAGAATGATACACCGAGATAGGAATGGATACATAGCAAGACATACAAGCCAACAGACTGAGAATGATACACCGAGATAGGAATGGATACATAGCACACATACAAGCCAACAGACTGAGAATGATACACCGAGATAGGAATGGATACATAGCAAGACATACAAGCCAACAGACTGAGAATGATACACCGAGATAGGAATGGATACATAGCAAGACATACAAGCCAACAGACTGAGAATGATACACCGAGATAGGAATGGATACATAGCAGACATACAAGCCAACAGACTGAGAATGATACACCGAGATAGGAATGGATACATAGCAAGACATACAAGCCAACAGACTGAGAATGATACACCGAGATAGGAATGGATACATAGCAAGACATACAAGCCAACAGACTGAGAATGATACACCGAGATAGGAATGGATACATAGCAGACATACAAGCCAACAGACTGAGAATGATACACCGAGATAGGAATGGATACATAGCAAGACATACAAGCCAACAGACTGAGAATGATACACCGAGATAGGAATGGATACATAGCAGACATACAAGCCAACAGACTGAGAATAATACACCGAGATAGGAATGGATACATAGCAAGACATACAAGCCAACAGACTGAGAATGATACACCGAGATAGGAATGGATACATAGCAGACATACAAGCCAACAGACTGAGAATGATACGCCGAGATAGGAATGGATACATAGCAAGACATACAAGCCAACAGACTGAGAATGATACACCGAGATAGGAATGGATACATAGCAAGACATACAAGCCAACAGACTGAGAATGATACACCGAGATAGGAATGGATACATAGCAAGACATACAAGCCAACAGACTGAGAATGATACACCGAGATAGGAATGGATACATAGCAAGACATACAAGCCAACAGACTGAGAATGATACACCGAGATAGGAATGGATACATAGCAAGACATACAAGCCAACAGACTGAGAATGATACACCGAGATAGGAATGGATATTTAATGTGGTATATGCCCACTACATTAAACCCTCATCTCGGTTTATTATTCTCAGTACCTAACAAACCAGCTGTTAGAACAGTTAATTTGCCAACTGTACACTGTCACTCGGTGAGACTGGCTTTAACCATATTTGATATGTGAGGGGTCTTTTTGGATCTCCCTGTTTCGCTCCATTATTTCGGAGATTGTAAGACGTTTCATCAAATTAGTTTGGTGATAATAAGAAGCTTCACCCCATTCAGGTGTCGATTTTTTTCCGGGCTAGAGATAGCGAGCCTGTAACGTTGGATAAATCGGCCTTCGGCTGGGACATTTTTCTAATGAAAAATGTACAAAATATGCTTGAAGGAGGTCTGGTTAGGCATTTTTTAGTTTGAAGGAAGTCTGGGAAGTTTTTTGTTTTTGCTAGCCATGGGGACAAGCTAAGGTACATTACCCGAAAATGACAAGAACAAACAAATTCCTCCATAATAATTCAACCAAATATCATAGTTCACAAGCTGTCGAACCAGATACAATAGTGTTAACGCTATGATATCAATGTTTAACTAAGTGTAGAGGGCCTTGTAATTGGTTCGCTTGTAAATGATACATTACAGTAATACTTTATGTGGTCATTATTTTCTTTGTAGATATTGATACAAAAATCTATCAAGTGAAAGCATTGTCATAAACACCGTTATTTCGTGGAGATTTAAATAGGACAGTAAATAGGAGACAAAGGTATAGCTAATTTAAAAAACCCGACTAAGTTTTAAGATGATTCCATTCAGTTTTGTTTAATGGAATCATCTAATGATTGCCAGGATAGTATTAAGACAAACGTCATCGTGTACTGATAGGGTTAATGTTACACGTACTCATTCAGGATAAAGTTATTATGAAAACATTTATAAAACTTAAAACAGAAGTTAATTTAACCCCTAATTGCACTCTTAATATTATATCAATGTACTAAAGCAGGGAGCTGTACCTACAACGAATGATTATGTCTGGGGCACGTGGCATACTATAGTCAGCATAGGAAGCCTCAACAAACACACTCCTCGGAACTCTTACCGAAAAACATATTAAATAAAACAAAACAATGACACAATGACACTCCATCACGAACATATTACTTGTACTCTACTGTATATGGAGATCTTAATGGGAGATATCGACTTCAGGGATTTTGTTCTGGACCCCTTTCTCCTTCATGTTTAGCTTCATTGCTTTTGAGATTTTAAGACGGTCGCCCCATTAGTTTGGCGATTTTAAGAACATTCGCCCCATTTCTGTCAATTTTAAGACCTTTCCTGTCATTCAGGTGTCGATTTTTTCCTGGCGAGCGATAGCGAGCCTGTAATTTAAGAGGAACCGGCCTTCGGCCTGGACAGTTTTCTACCGAAAAATGTACAAATTTATCTTGAAAGAGTGTCTAGGGAGCGTAATTTTAAGCTTGATGGAAGTTTAGGGAGGAAACTAAACACTTCCCCTTAAGCAACTAATGTATTTCATTAGCTTCGAAAGATCAGAAAACTTCTGACTACGCAGATCAGATTAGGACTTCAAGGGTCATCTTCACATTAAAGTTACAAATCAAGGTACCCCTTTTACGATACACTTGGCCAGTTTCTACGAGTTTCTCTCATGTCACGCACTCACCCCCACAATTTACCGGAGGATAACAGGTTTTTCACAATACGTAGACGGAGGTTTAAAAAAAATATATCAAGATATTGTTACTGTGCCTCTGTTCCAGCTCACAACTTACTTCATCAATAATACTGGTCGTCTCTCTCCATAAGTCCTTTATCTCAATAACTTTAACTGTAAGGTATATTCTTCGTTGCAGTTTTATTACCAACATCTTCAAGTTATACTTACTGACAGACAGACTACAACTAACATAGAATCGGCAGTACTAACAGTAACGTGCTTTTTGAAAAGTACAAACAAAATATGGTTATTGTAAGCCGATTCCTCTTAAATTGCAGGCTCGCTATCGCTCGCCAGGAAAAAATCGACACCTAAAAGGGATTAAAGGTCTTAAAAGTGACATAAATTGGATGAAAGTTCTTAAAATCGCCAAACTAATGGGGCGAACGTCTTAAAATCTCAAAAGCAATGGGGCTAAACATGAGGGAGAAGGGGGTAAAGAAAAAAGTCCCTCAAGTGGAAATCTGCCCTTAAGTATCCATGAGTAAGCGGTATATATATATAAGACTGTTTTCTCCGTTGATTATTTGTGTATTACCATCCACCAGAATAATGATTACCACACAAAGTATTGATATAACTTTGGGTATTGACAAGAGAACCCATTACAAACACCTCTACAAGCATTGATACCATAGGGTCAACACTATCTGGTCCGACGGGGTTACTATGATATTTAGTTTAACTATTATTGAGAATTTTGCTTGCTTGTGCCACTTTCCAGCCTTCCTTCAACATAAAAACAAAAAATGCCCACCCAGAGCCCCTTCAAACTAAATCTGTATATGATTCTATAGACAAATGTCCTGGAAGAAGGCTGATTTCTTTCAAGTTACAGGCTCGCTATCTCTCCCCCCGATAATAATCAAAACCTGAATGGAGTGAGGCGTCATATTATCCCCAAACTAAGTGGATGAAACCTCTTGAAATTTCCATACTGATGGAACGAAACAGGTGACCTCCATAAAGACCTCCCTCAGACCAAATATAGTTAAGGGGGCCCACCTCGCTTTTTTTCTCTTTCTGTTCCTCTCTCTTTGGCTTGCATCCATTCGGCCCCATTTAGCCTACTGTTTTTAAACGTTTACCCCCATCCAGGTGTCAATATTTTCCTGGCGAGCGGTAGCGAGCCAGCATATACATATTTTTGTTTTGACAGCAAGCTAAATTTGTACATTTGTTGATAGAAAAATGTCTCCGGCGAAGCCCGATTTCTCCATACAATGCTGGCTCGCTATCGCTCGCCAGGAAAACATCGACACCTGGATGGGGATAAACGTCTTAAAACAGTTGGCTGAATGGGGCCGAATGGATACAAGCCAGAGAAAGAGAGAAAAGGAGAGAAAGATGAAAAAAGCAGGTGACCCCCCTTAAAACACATGAGAACTAACAAGAACAAGATATTATTATTACGCTTAATATTATTATTACGCTTAATATTATTATTACGCTTAATATTATTATTAAGCTTAATAGTATTATTACGCTTAATATTAATATTACGCTTAATATTATTATTACGCTTAATATTATTATTACGCTTAATATTATTATTACGTTTTATATTAATATTACGCTTAATATTAATATTACGCTTAATATTATTATTACGCTTAATATTATTATTACGTTTTATATTAATATTACGCTTAATATTAATATTACGCTTAATATTATTATTACGCTTAATATTAATATTACGCTTAATATTATACGGTTGCCGATGAACTACTGATTTTTATCTTGCACAACTTACTCAACATCTGGCAGCCATTATTACAGTGCAGAACTAACCAAACGTAATGACAATTGAAGCCTGACTAATTAAAATAAAAGCAGTTTTCCAATTGTGAATGGATAATACATTCCGAGTAGTTATATACTGTTAAAGGATAACACATATATATACCTAACATAGAATTACATTTTGTATTGATGGCTTAAAAAGAAAATAGAATCAGTTACCTAGAAATTGTAATGAGAAAAATTACAAAATCAAGTAATTACAATGTATATGTAGATTACAATAATTTATGGGAGAAGCATCAATGATTATAATAACTGTGGTGATGGGCTGGTCTATCAGAGTGAGAACTGAGCGATCTCTGCCATACCCATAGCTTACTCTGACTGTTCCTTTTACTTATATATTTTCTAGATCTCTTCCGTGGATTGACCTCCCAATCTACCAAGATTGGAAGCCAAAGCGTCACATTTTTCCTTTGCCCCTCAACTTTCTCTTCATAATTGCTGAGGGGCACAGGGCCCTGGGTGGGGCTTTGGTTTCCCGGGAGTTTCCGCACCCTCCTCAGCTCCCCGCCATGGAGTGGCTTCGGTCACCCAGGCTTTATTGTGGTCGGCAGGGAGGGTTCTGTGGGGGCGCTCGGTTATGGCCTTGGCCTTGCTCGGGGACTTGGGGCTGTTCGGCCAGGCAGCTTGGGGAACAACAACAACAACAACAACAATAACTGTTAAAATGAGAGAGAGAGAGAGAGAGAGAGATTTAATAGATCTACATATATACACTGACCACACAAACCTTACGATCCCAGCGAGGTGGTCAGGACTTAATTCTAGTAGAGAGAGAGAGAGAGAGAGAGAGAGAGAGAGAGAGAGAGAGAGAGAGAAAGAACGAAAAAAGTGTGAGTGTATGTGTGTGTGTCTGTGTATGTGTGTGAGTGAGTGTGCAGGTGAGTGTGTGTGAGTGAGTTTGTATATATATATGTGTGTGTGTGTGTGTGTGTGTGTGTGTGTGTGTGTGTGTGTGTGTGTGTGTGTGTGTGTGTGTGAGAGAGAGAGAGTAACTAATTCAATAGAACACCTGACTCTTTGTACCAAAGTGGCTGTATATAATGCTGTGTGTTTAACCACTTTGCTCTATGGTTGTGAGACATGGACGACATATAGACGCCATATACGACCCCTGGAGGCTTTCCACATCAGATGCCTCCGAAAGATTATGGGTATAACCTGGCAGGACCGTGTTCCTCATATAACAATACTTGAAAGAGCCAACAACACCAGTATTGAAACCCTTATCATCAAACAACAACTCAGATGGGTTGGGCATATCATCTGCATGCCAGAGGAGAGACTACCTCATAAAATACTATATGGACAGCTGCATGAAGGCCGCAGAGCAGCTGGAGGACCAAAATTAAGATACAAAGACAGTATAAAGAAAATACTAAAAAGGTGCAATATACAACCAACTGCACTTGAAACTTAGCATCAGATAGACCACTATGGCGCTCACACTGCCAGCAAGGAGCGAAGGAACTGGAACGTCAGAGGAAACACCACCAGCAGGAGAAGAGGGCCCGGAGACATGCACGCCGGGAACAACCAGCACCTCCTAACCCGGACTACCAGTGCCCAGACTGTGGCAGGATATGTGCATCACGGATAGGACTAGTCATCATAGAACTCACAACAGATGAATGCAGGAAGGGAACGTCATCATCGGACTACGATGGACTACCATACCATACCATGTGTGTGTGTGTGTGTGTGTGTGTGTGTGTGTGAGAGAGAGAGAGGGTAACTAATTCAATAGAACATACAATACTGCTAATCAAGGTGGACTGCGATAATTATGTGTGCTCGTAGTTGTATATTATGTGTGCTCGTAGTTGTATATTATGTGTGCTCGTAGCTGTATATTATGTGTGCTCGTAGTTGTATATTATGTGTGCTCGTAGTTGTATATTATGTGTGCTCGTAGTTGTATATTATGTGTGCTCGTAGTTGTATATTATGTGTGCTCGTAGTTGTATATTATGTGTGCTCGTAGTTGTATATTATGTGTGCTCGTAGTTGTATATTATGTGTGCTCGTAGTTGTATATTATGTGTGCTCGTAGTTGTATATTATGTGTGCTCGTAGTTGTATATTATGTGTGCTCGTAGTTGTATATTAACATGATCATTCCAGTTTTACCTTCAACATTCTTTCTGCTCAGCATATTTCACCATATTTTTCTTTGACCATGATTCTTTGTACTTCTAATGTACTTTCCTTCGTGTTATCGCATTGTTTGTCCAACTTCCATCCACTCCTTTGTTCCATACTGCTGCGTTCACTTTTTTTTTTTCTAGTTTCTTCCCTAGACCTCTGTCAATCTTAAAACACCATACATTAGATCCTCCTTATAGATTAATTTGTAAATTTTTCGGTAGAAAAATATCCCGGCCGAAGGCCGGTTCTTTCAAAATTGCAGGCTCACTATCGTTCGCCCGGATAAAAACGCAAGGAAATGGGGAGGGAGGTCTTAAAATCGACAAACTAATGGGGCAAACATCTTAAAATCTGAAAACTAATGGCGCTAAACATAAGGCCGAAGGGGATCTAGAAAATCTCCCCATAACTCTTCTTTGTGATATACTTACATATATAAATCCGCCGCCTACTACTACGTCCTCCCCGAGACCGAACCTTGGTCAAAGCCGGTATTACACGAGCGCTTTTTCCCTCAACATTTATCCTCAACACTGGTCTGGCAGCTTATGAGGTCAACATTTAAAATATTTCGGTCACCTAAATTCATCTACCATCAGTCTACTTTCCGATACCGGTGCAAAATATTCCAGAAATGTTGCCAGAAAAATGTTAATTATCGAATGTTGACTATAAAAGCTCTCGTGTGATACCGGTAGTGACGTCAGCCAGTATTTCCCCTCCCTTGGCATGGTAAAGGTCGCGCATCTCTCTCTTTCCCAAATTAAGGGGAGAAGGGTCGTTTTCCTGGTCCCCCTTCTCCCTCATATTTAGCCCAAGTACTTTTGAGGTTTTAAGACATTTGCTCCATTAGTTTGTCTATTATAAGATCTTTCGCCCCATTTCCTTGTCAATATTAAGACCTTTCGTGCTATTTAGGTGTCAATTTTTTTCCTGGGGAACGATAGTGAGCCTGTAAAGAACCTGTATAGAACCTGTAAAGAACCTATAAGTGAGCCTGTAAAGAACCGGCCTTCGGCAGGGCCATTTTTCTACCAAAAACATGTACAAATTAATCTAGAAGGGGGATCTAATGGATGTTTTTTAAGTTTGATGGAGATCTAGGGAGGAAACTAGAACAATAATAAATATATGAAAACATCCACCAAAAAGTGAACCATCCCCCCCATAAGTGACGTAAATATGCATAACCCTGGTGTCTAACTTTATTGATTGATTTTATTCAAGTGTGAAAACATGCCCAGCAACTGTGCAGTGTGTAATTGTTCTTCAGGCAGTAGGGACCAGACCCTAGTGCATGTGAAAGTGTGTTGTGTGTGTGAGTTTTTGTGTGTGTAAGTGTGTGTTTTAGTATGTGCATGTCAATGTGTGGAAGAGAGTGCATGTGTGTGTGTGACTGAGTTAGTGTGTGGGCGAGTGAGTGTGCTTGCTGGTGTGTGTATAAATCATGTGAGTGTGTGTTTATGTGTGTGAGTTAAGGAGTGTGTGTACATGTTGGTGTATGTGTGTGAGTGAGCGTGTGTGTGTGTGTGTATGAATGTCTGTGAGTCAATGACTGTGTGTGTGAATGAGTGTAAGCAAGAGAGTGTATGCTAGTGAATGAATATCTGTGAGTGAGTGAATCATAGAAAGGTGACCTTTAGTTCTGGGGCAGGGGAGGGGGGGGGGGGGGATATGTCAACAGTAAGGTATGCTTCCCATTTTACCCCTCTTAGTTATTTATATAAATATATATATATATATATATATATATATATATATATATATATATATATATAAATACACTTTAAAGCACATTTAGATACATGCTTAAACACACCAAAAAGCCATACTTAAACACAAGAAGACACACATACGCATATGAATACAAACACACACACACACGTCTAGACACGCACATTTACACAAGCATATCCTTTGTTCACATACATCTTTAAATATGTGTATAAGCAGTCAGTAATGCTGATAGAAAATATGGCTGGAGAGACTGCTCACATGTGTGGGGAGGTTCCAATAATACCACACTTCTCGAAAGAGTAGTTTCCAAAGCTCTTCGCCTTATTAACTCACTTCCTCTTACTAGCTCCCTACAATCTCTTTCTACACGCCGCAATGTTGCATCTCTTTCACTCTTCTATCGCTATGACAGCAATCAGTGTTCCTCAGAGCTCTCTCAGTGCATACCCCCTCCCTTGCGGCGAGTGAGA
The DNA here is from genome assembly GCA_032716605.1 of Paralithodes platypus. NCBI lineage: Eukaryota > Metazoa > Arthropoda > Malacostraca > Decapoda > Lithodidae > Paralithodes > Paralithodes platypus. The sequence continues at coordinate 23,093,437 of CM064518.1, read as the reverse complement.
GACACCAGCCTTTCAACACAATCCCACTCTTATTTTGTCCAACTCTTCAATCCAAGACTTGGCAAATTTTCTCAGTCTTTCTTCTACTCAACTGGTAAACTCTGGAACTCTCTCCCTCAAGCAATAATTCCTTTATCCTATGACTTAAGCTGCTTTAAACTTCGTGTGTCCAGGCATTTTGACCACAACGTCCCTTGAATTTGGCTCTGTGTCACTCTTTTGACTCTGGGGGAGACACTCATTACAGACCACCTGCCTTTTGTCTCCTTCATACACATGGAACAAAAAATTGAGAAAAATGCACATCTTTATCTCGAATGGGGGTCTTGGGGGTATTTTTGTTTTTAAGGATGATGGAGGTCTATGGAGAACACTAGAACATGGATAAATAAATAAATAAATAGATAGATAAATAAATAAATATGAATCCCCCTTTAACTAGTGAATTCTGGTAATGCTATCTATGTGGACCCAGCAGAGTATCATAATACTTCGCCAGTGTATTATAATTATTGTACATCCGAAAAGTGTCCATGACTTACTGACCGCTACTGTATTTGTTAACCCCATCTGTACCGGCGACGTCCTTTTAGTTTGGTTGTAGCTATATTTAGACGATTGTGTGCAGTTTAAGAAAAATATGTGGTAATAGAAGTGGTTAAGTGAGATAGTTCAAAGCCTGTTCATTGCTAGAGCCCTTTTTTAACTGAATAAAATAGTGTAATAGTTGCCAGAATACAGTGAAAATGATGTCACCGGTACTGAAGGGGTTAACATGTGATACAGCATTGTTAGTTTGACTAGAATGATGATAATATTGATAGGTTAATTATAATGTATGTAAATTGGAGGTTATATTATCCCAATCGCCAGGGTGAGTTTGATTGTGCTGATTGAAATCAGGTTGGGCATTAAGAAGAAAATAGACTCTTAAAACGTTATTGCCTGTAAACTTAATTAATGTTGATATCAATTCACATGCTAACAGTGGGAAAATAATAATTGGTATGTAGTTTTTATTTTATTTCAATTTCCTTGTATTTGATAGCCTATGTAGCAATCAATGAGGTATAGAAACATGTATAAAAACCTAATGAACCTAAAGGTACACAGTAATATTTACGAACTTTTTATCGTGATCTTCGTTACTTTATCTGTTTATACTGTATATATATATATATATATATATACCGGTATATATATATATATAATTATATATATTAATATAATATATATATATATATATATATATATATATATACCGGTATATATATATATACAGTATATATATATATATACACCTTTCACCAAGTAGGGTTAACTAGCTGATCAGTTATCTACAGTTAGTCAGATCCAGTGTTGAGAATATATACAGCGAGTGTCGCACGCACGCACACACTCACACACCAAACAAGCGGCCTTTACCCTGGTGCCCAAGATAACCACATCGTCCCGTAACTTAGTACAGTAGTCACACGTAAGAGAGAGAGAGAGAGAGAGAGAGAGAGAGAGAGAGAGAGAGAGAGAGAGAGAGACAGAGACCAAGCAAGCGGCCTTTAGCGTATATTGAGCAAACCGCCCCATGCCCTGGTAGTGAGACATAATCTCCCACACATACACAGCGAGTGAAAGAGAGAGATTATGCGAGCCTGTGTTTGTTAGTACTCCCACGTAGAAAGAGAGAGAGAGAGTGAGAGTGAGTGTGAATGAGATACCAAGCAAGCGGCCTTTACCTTACAGAGAGCAGACCATGCCATACCCTGGTAGTGAGACATTATCCTCCCCACACACATCCTGTTACACCACGGCCATATGTACACAACACCAGGAAGCTCTCTCGCCCACCTCAATCATCAATACCTTAAAGTCACCACTGCATTAAAGTCGCCACTGCATTATATTAGTTGTTGCATTAAAATCGCCACAGCATAAAAACTGCTACTGCAATAAAGTGACCATTGCATTAAAATCACAGATGCATTAAAGTCGCCACGGCATTGAAATCACCACTGCATTAAAGTCACTGCCGTATTAAAATCGCCACCTACCTCCTAATTCGCCAATATGTCTTCGTAAGTGACACAATACTGGTTATTCCCTTAGATTTCGTGTGATTCGTGTAAGCATTATAATTAAGCCAAAGCTATTGATAACTAACCTCTATAACTGAAAAATGACAGGAGTAATCAAGGTCATACTTCTACCATTAGGGAAGAGTCAACCAGGGCCAAGGTATGGTCACTAACTGCCCATTTGCTCCTGCCGTTTGTGTGTTACAGAGGTTAGGGTTAATTAGTTCTGGCCTATGTATAGTGAATAGATTATGGAAATGTTTAAGATGGTTGAGTTGGATATGATGCCGTTATGGTGACTTTTCAGACAGGTTGCCAGATTATTGAAGTGGTGACTACGCTACAATAGTCAGTGACAAGTAAGGAATTATTCATTGTAACTTATTCAAAGGTTGACAATAGAAAGAAGTGTCCTTATTTAAGTAGTTTAAGGGAGCCCACCTCGTTTTTTTTTTCTCTTTCTCTCCCTCTCCCTTTGGCTTGTATCCATTCGGCCCCATTCAGCCTACTGTTTTAAGACGTTTACCCCCATCCAGGTGTCAATATTTTCCTGGCGAGCGGTAGCGAGCCAGAATATATATATTTTTGTTTTGACAGTATATAGTTCTAGAAGCTTGGAAGCTTGCAAATGTAGTTCCGATCTTCAAAAAAGGTGATAAATCAATAGCATCCAATTACCGTCCCATTAGTCTCACTTCAATCATAGGAAAGCTACTAGAGTCAATTATTGCTAGGAAAATGAGAAACCACTTAGAAACATTTAACTTAATCAATTCTTCTCAGCATGGATTCACTCAGGGACGGTCTTGCCTTACTAATTTGCTTAGTTTTTTCTCAGAGGTATATGAAGCAGTAGATAATGACAAGTCATATGATATTATATATTTAGATTTCAGTAAAGCTTTCGACAGAGTCCCTCATGAGAGATTGATGAGTAAGGTTGAGGCACATGGAATAGGTGGGGCGTTGTTAGGATGGATTAGGTCATTGCTAATTGGTAGGAAGCAGAGAGTCAGCATAAATGGTACCAAGTCAGAATGGGGAGCAGTCAAAAGTGGTATCCCCAGGGATCGGTATTAGGTCCCCTGTTGTTTCTTATATACATAAATGACCTAGATTTAGGTATAACTAGTAGGATAAGTAAATTTGCAGACGATACTAAAATAGGGAGATCAATTGATTCAGATAGCGATATAGAGTGCCTCCAAAGGGATCTAGATACCTTACATGAATGGTCAGTAAATTGGCAGATGAAGTTTAACATTGACAAATGCAAGGTATTAAAGATAGGGAAGATGCAAACAAATGTTAAATATAAACTAGCTAATTTAGAATTAGAAAATTCAGACTGCGAGAAAGATCTAGGTGTGTTTGTTAGCAATGATTTGAAGCCTAGAAAACAGTGTATAAGCGTTCGTAATAAGGCAAACAGGATTCTCGGGTTTCATCTCTAGGAGTGTGAGTAACAGAACTGCTGATGTTATCTTAAAACTTTACTTGTCATTAGTGAGACCCCATATGGATTATGCTGTCCAATTTTGGTGTCCTTATTACAGAATGGACATAGATTCATTGGAGAGAGTACAGCGTAGAATGACAAAAATGATCCATAATATTAGAAATCTTTCGTATGAAGAAAGGTTGAAGAAATTAGGTTTACATTCGTTAGAGAGATGCAGAGTTAGAGGGGATATGATAGAGGTGTTCAAGTGGGTTAGTGGGATTAACAAAGGGGACATGAAAAATGTACTAAAGCTCAGTGATAGCGAAAGAACTCGTACCAATGGTTTCAAATTAGTTAAATTTCGTTTCAGAAAAGATATAGGCAAGTATTGGTTTGGTAACAGAGTTGTAGATGGGTGGAATGGACTACCAAGTGCTATAGTGGGATCTAAAACTGTAGGGAGCTTTAAGATAAAATTGGATAAGCATATGGACGAGAAGGGTTGGGTGTGAAGGGGGATCAGCCGGGTTGGGCCAATCAGCGCTCTGCAGACCCCCATAATCCTGCGTTAATCTCTAACCGTTTTGGTAAGATGATCCTCAGGGTATTAGAGTGTGAAGCCTATAATTGGGCTTTGTAATTGAATTGGGGTTGTGTGGGACAGGGATGTGCCTTGCTTAGGCCAATCGGCTTTCTGCAGACTCCCATTTTCTTATGTTCTTATGTTCTTATGATAGTAAGCTAAATTTTTTAATTTTTCGATAGAAAAATTTCTCCGGCAAAGCCGGATTTCTCCATACAATGCTGGCTCGCTTTCGCTCGCCACGAAGAAATCGACACCTGGATGGGGATAAACGTCTTAAACCAGTTAGCTGAATGCGAATGGATGCAAGCCAGAGAAAGAGAGAAAATGAGAGTAAGAGAACAAAAACAGGTGACCCCCCTCAAGTTTCTGCTGCCTGGCCACGTAAATTGAGTTCATACTATTTCCCTATAGTAAATGCCAGACCGGCTTGGTGAATCACAAAGCGCTATTTTCTAGATCTGACTATGTTCAAGCAACTATTGATCAGTGAATAAAAAATCGATATGAAGCAACGATGAAGGTCAGAGTAATGCCTACTGGACCACCTTTGTGATTTTGTGGTACAACGGTACGCCAGTATATTGCGTTAGCGTGGCGTAAGAATGACTCAATGGCCAATTATGTATAGCGGGAATTTGTTGATTGGATAAGTTCGAGTGCCATGCTAGTATGTGTATGTATAAATATCCATGTGTCCATTAAAATTATCTTTAACATAATATAAGGATTATATATTGTATATTAATCGTATTTAGATATATATATATGTAGTCAGAGGCATACATGAAAATGAATATTAAAATTACATATACAATTAAGCAAATCTTGTGTAGACTAAGTAATGGCAGCCCTGAAGCAAAAAGCCATCAGACAAGTTCCAGAGGCCCAGTTTAATCAGGCAACTGGGACACTTGAGGTAATTTAAAGAAGCACTCAAGCACCACTGGAGAATTATAGAAGCACCATAAAAGCATGCACCCACCTCCACCCAAGCGCCATCTAAGGGACCTAAAGTTAAGGGGAGTCACCGGCTTTTTTTTTGTATCTTTCTCTTCGTTTCTCTCTTTCCCTGGCGTGTATCCATTTGGCCCCATTCAGCCAACTGTTTTAAGACGTGTATCCCCATCCAGGTGTCAATTTCTTCCTGGCGAGCGATAGCGAGACAGCATTGTATGGAGAAATCAGGCTTCTTCGCCAGAGACATTTTTCTACCGAAAAATTTACAGATTTAGCTTGCTGTCAAAAACATAAATATATACAGTATATGCTGGTTCGCTACCGCTCACCAGGAAAGTATTGACACCTGGATGAGGGTAAACATCTTAAAATAGTAGGCTGAATGGATACAAGCCAAAGAGAGAGGGAGAGAAAGATAAAAATAGCGAGGTGGGCTCCCTTAAATATGCAAGTGACCATCAAGCAGACTGAAGATTGAGCGCTTGATATTGTGGTGTTGGTGATAATGACAGTGGTGACAAATATAGGAGGTTACAAGGTGGTGGAGAATGTGAGCTTTTCTGATGGTTGTGATAGTGGTGGTAGTTGTGATGGTGGTTGTAGTGATAATAATAATGATGGTGGTTGCAGTGGTGGTGGTAATGATGATGGTGATGGTACTAATGATAATGGTAGTGGTAATATAGGTAGCGCCAACGGACTTGACAATAATCTTGATCCCTGACCTCTCTGTAACTCAAAAGGGCCAAGAGCAAACTGGCTGTAAATATCCACACCTATTTCCTGGTGGACTCTTTTCAAATGATAGAACCGTCAGCCCGATTGTTTTCATTCATTTCGAGTTATAAGAAGTTAAGGTGTCAAGATTATTGTCAAGTTCGTTGGCGCTACCTATAGTGAAGGTAGTACTGGTGATGGTGGTGATAGTAGTGATGATAGCAATGATGGTGGTAGCAGTAATGGCAGTGATAATAATGATAATAGTGTCAATGGTGGTAGAACTAGAGAGTTAGTAATTCTTAGTGACGGTTGTTGGTGATAGAGATGTTGGGATATCAATGGTAGTGATTATGATGCAGAAAGCATATGTCGAGATGTTAGGTACTACATTGTTACTTGGCTAGTGTATTTGAAAACAAAGTTGAGATGATATTAAATATATCTTAGCGGTGTTCATTTAGAGATGATGATGTTGACGTGAACAGTTGGAGGTCAGAAATTCAAAGTTAATGGGCAGTGTTGAAAGTAGTTATAGGATCGTACTGATGTTGGTGATGATGTATTTGATGGAGACAAAATAATATGCAAAGGAATGTGTGACGGTAGTGACAAGTATTGTGTTGGGGATGATGGATATAATATTGATGGTAAAGCTAATTAGTATTGTGTTGGGGATGATGGATATAATATTGATGGTAAAGCTAATTAGTATTGTGTTGGGGATGATGGATATAATATTGATGGTAAAGCTAGATTAGTGCAATAATTGTTTCAAGCGTGCAATATGAAGAATACATCCCTTGATCTCTTTATATGTGGGCATGGTTCACAAAAGTATGGACAATGCCTTAGGAATGCTCAGGATAAACAATGTATGGACATGGTATGTCTAGCTTTAACTTTGCTGGATTGTTTGTCTGTGTGTACTGTACGACGTGTGTGGATGTTATCTCATGATAAAGTGTGTTGCTATTTTACATGTTATCATTGATGATATTTGTGGAAACTAAGCATCCTACTTAGGAAATTGATAATGAGAATAAGGCAATACAAATATTAACCTCCACATATGGATATATTGCTGGACCGTGCTTAATAATTGAATACACATTACTATGTCAATAGGGATGTTATCATATATAACAAGTGATGAATACTGTCATAACAAAACTAACAAACTAATACGTATCCGATACCTCTTTCTCTCTCTACTAATAATTCAAGTTTCACCCTCTCTATCTTCCTTACCTAACTTCTTTATCCTCTAACCGATGTATTAATAACAGACAGACCACTCTCATTGTCCATTACACCAAATAGGAGTGTGGATGGTTATAGGTAATCAAGAAACAAAAACTGATAGCCAAGCATACCGTTAAGGGCGTGGTTTTTCTAGACATCCTTCTCTCTCATGTTTAACTCCCATTAGTTTTGACATTTTAAAACGTCACCCCATTAGTTTGACGATTTTAAGACCTTTCGCCGCATTACTTTGTCAATGATAAGACCTTTCGTATCATTTAGGTGTCGATTTTTTCCTGACGAGCGATAGCGAACTTGTAATTTAGGAGGGGACATTATCTCTACCGAAAAATGTAAAAATATATTTTGAAGGCGTGTCTTCGTGGTGTTTTTATAAGCTTGATGGAGGTCTAGGGAAGTAACTAAATATATCAATAATTGTATTAATAATATATATACCGTTAAATGTGTGCCAATAGCGTCCCTGCACTTCCTTGTAGCTCCAATATCACAAGTCCAAGTTAGTGATCCTCAGAGTGGCCAGCCTTGTCTCTGGTCGCCATTTTGGTGCCTCAATTATCAAACTAAGAGGATATATTTGATTATTTATCGTGTAGCATGTATGATCAAAGGCCATACTATATATCCTGTACCTGTATTCCCCAATGTTGATTATGGGTATGGAGATATTTGAGTGTGAAGAGAGGACGATATCACCAGGGGTACCAAGATGGCGGAGGTTGGCCGATCTCTGTTACTGCAGGGTATCTAGCCCATGTCAACAAAAACTTAATCTATTTCCGAGACCAGACCAGCGGTATAACAGGTCCCTCAGATTGGCCACACACCTCCCACCATGTCATTAAAGGGCTGTTTTTTTCTGGACCCCCTTCTCCCTCATGTTTAGTCCCATTAATTGTAAGATTTTAAGACGTTTGAACCATTAGTTGGGCTATTATAGGACCTTTCGCTTCATTCCTATATCAGTGTGAAGACCTTTCGTGCCATTCAGGTGTCATTTTGTTTTTCTTGGTTGGCGAGCAATAGCGAGTTATTTTTCTACCGAAAAGTGCACATATTTATCTCGAAGGGGGGGATATGGGGGGCATTTTTATTTATATTTTTATTTTTGTTTAGATGGAGGTCTAGGGAAGAAATAACAAAAAAATAGATAATATATAAAAGTATCCCCTTAACCCTTTCAGTTCTAGGACGCCTTTTCCCGCTGTGTTCAGACGATTATATTTAGCTTTGGAATTTATATTTAGCTATGAATCAAAGAGGTAAAGTATTTTTCAATTAATCCTCTGACTTTCAAAATTCCTTCTTAAATTATATCAAATCGTCTACTGGCAGCCAGATTAAACTAAGAAATGCGTTCTCCCATACTAGATGGGTTAAGGGCCTAATGACGACAGCATTTGGCTTTATATTGTCTTTGATAACAACAAAATAGTGTGTATCCTAGGCTATCAAAAACGCCTTCGCAGACTTCTTTCAAACTAATTTATACCCACCCATTCACCCTACAAACTAAATTTATAAATTTTTCGATAGAAAAATGTCACGATCGAAAGCCAATTTCTTCTAAGTTACAGGCTCGCACTTGCTCGCCCAGAAGAAAAAAAATCTACATCTGAATGGAGTGAAGCGTAGATGAAAATGTTGGCGTCTTGGAGTTGCTCATCTATCTGAAAAGCTTAGGTTTCAGACTACCCTCATTGGTACTGCTGACAAAAATAGTAAGATTGCATTATCATTCTCTAACCTCACAATGGGATTGCCAGATCAATTACTGTAGATAATTATATTTTGCTCTATTATATTAGCTTATATGAGATGCAGTCGCCTGTGAGAGATATGCATCATAAATATTTGCATTGTATTGAAGTAGAATTCACATTGTCCTTTAGTCAATATCAGTGGATAGGGAAGTAACGCGATCTTTGTTTCAGCGTCCTGAGATCGTACCAAGCTCATGTCGTGAAATATTTTTCGCAATCACTGCAAACTGTAACTGACTCCCTTGAGAAAGGGAATGGGTTGGGTCGGCTAATAGGTGTTCTTGCTTAGCAGCCATAGCCTGGCTGATCCATGGCATTGGACTTTCTGGTATATAATGTACTACATCAGTATCATTTTCCCTTGTGGAAATTAGTCAGCTAGAACCATTATACCTTTCGTAAGCATTCATTATTCAAATGATTGTACAGTAATATATAAGAATAAAGTTGCTGATTCTGTGACTCATCTCTTAATGCCTTCAGTACAATAATGTTAGTTTTCTTTAATTCTCACACAGGATGATTGCACTGAACTACCAAAATAAGTCCTCTGGATATGTATTAACCTTTAACTCCCATAGGTCCTTCATAATCCAAATGTAATCATATAATAATAGTGTGAACCAATTCAAGAAAGACTGTATTATATTGAAAGGGTTAAGGGGAGGCAGACCGTTTTTCTGGACCCCCTTCTCCCTAATGTTTAGTCCTACTAGTTTTGAGATTATAAGACGTTCGGCCCATTAGTTTGGCTATTTTAACACCTTTCGCCCCATTTTGTTGTCAATTTTAAGACCTTTCGTACCATTTAGGTGTCGATTATTTCCTGGCGAGCGAAAGCGAGCCTGCAATTTTCTACCAAAAAAATTACAAATTTATCTTGAAGGGGGGTCTAGGGGGTGTTTTTCCAAGCTTGATGGAGGTCTAAGGAGGAAACTAAAAAAAATATATATGAATAAATGAATTAATGGACCAAACAAACGGCCAGCCTCCTCTTAACCCAGTCCACTAATAAGCCATGTAGCGTCCCGGGACCCCTGGTGTGAGTGGGGGTGACTGTGGTGGACCGTGCACTAACTCACTTCACCACCACTAACATTATCTTGTCTAGGAGTGTGGGTTAATGTTGGGGCTCCAGTATATTGGTGTCGCCAGGCTCCAAACACACATTACAGGGCCGGGTTTGTATGTATGTACAATAAATAAATATATATATATATATATATATATATATATATCTATATATATATATATATATATGACAATTACACATGAGTTACATGATTAATTGTTGAACCCCCAGGTCGGGATCGATCCACGGCTAACCTAGATAATGTACCGCGGTTTTATCCACTCGGGCACGGGGTCTAAAAGTTAACTAACCATCTCCCATAATAGTATATAGATGGGAAATGAGAACTCTCTCTCTCTCTCTCTCTCTCTCTCTCTCTCTCTCTCTCTTTTTTTCCCATGTTAATAGATATACTAACCTTTATTTCGTAGATCACTTGCTATGTACGGCTTCGTATGACTAGCTTGGTTGTAGACATACATTTTGTTTATCAAATTAACGCCATATGTGTACAGTCGCGTTCATTAATACCATCTATCAATTGCCTCCTGAATTATATCTCCTAGTAATATGTTTGCCTAACATTTACATTTCGGAGTTGCGTTTAATAAGTTAGAAGCTTTAAACTGTATTATAATTAATGGCTGCTACTGTACACAAAGAGCAATACTTATTCAAGCAAATTATTATAATGTGTCTGAATTACTCATATTAGCTAATCGCATCTTACAGTAATTTTAACCAATTTCTAACTAGCTTGTTTAATCTGAAGGCTTTGAAAATACCGAATTTAATCAAGCTTCTCAAAAATTAGCAAAGCTGGAAAGTTGCATTGAATCCCAGCATAATTAAAATTAGTCAAATTAAGGGGGGGTCTATCTATCTATCTATTGCCTGACGCCGTGATCCCCGAAGGGGTGGCCACGAACGAACCGCCCCCATGCACCTCTGTCCCCAGTCAGTCGATGCCCCTCCCCCCAACCAGCACCACCTTCGTTCATGTACTTCCTCACTCCATCCTTCCACCTCATATTCGGTCTACCTCTCCCCCTCTGTCCCTCCACCTCGCTCTCATACACCCTCTTAGTCATTCTCTCGCTTTCCATACGTTCCATATGGCCGAACCATCTCAAGTTGTTCCTTTTCACACTTTCCAGCACATCTACCTCCACACCACACCTCCTTCTTACTTCCTCATTAGTCTGTCTATCCCTCCATGTAACTCCGCACGCACTCCTTAAGTAATTCATTTCCACTGCTCTCACTCTTGGTCTGAGTCTCTCAACCAACGTCCATGCTTCGCTTCCGTAAGTCAGTGTCGGGATTACCACACTGTCATGCAAGGACTTCTTCACTTCCATACTGACCACCCTATTTCTTGTTACTGCTTTTAGCGTTCCTACAACCCTCTTCCCCTGTTGTACCCTCTCCCGCACCTCTTCATCCATAGTCCCATCTTTACTCAACACACTGCCCAGATACTTAAAAGAGTTGACGATCTCCATAGCCTGACCGTTCAGCTTCACCTCACACTCTGTGACTTCACCCCTTTCGAAGACCATAACCTTGCTCTTCCCCGTATTTACCTTCAAATTCCGTTTTTCGCACACTGTTCCAAACTCATTTACCAGACCCTGCAACTCCCATTCATTATCACTCATCAGAACTGTATCATCCGCAAACAGCAGTATGACTAGGGGGGGTCACCTGCTTTTTTTCTCTCATTTTCTCTCTTTATCTTGCTTGTATCCATTTGGCCCCATTCAGCATACTGTATTAAGACGTTTATCCCCATCCAGGTGTCATTTTTTTACTGGTGAGTGGTAGCGAACCAGCATATTTTTTAATTTGTTTTGACAGCAGGCTAAATTTGTACATTTTTCGATAGAAAAATTTCTTCGACGAAGCCGGATTTCTTCATATAATGCTGGCTCGCTGTCGCTCGCCAGGAAGAAATCGACACCTAGATGGGGATAAACGTTTTAAAATAGTTGGCTGAATGGGGCCGAATGGACACAAGCCAGAGAAAGAGAAAAAACGGAGAGAAATAATAAAACAAATTAGGTCACCCCCCTTAAACATAACTCGGACGATTTTACGAGTATAGCTGTCTCAGATGTATTTTACGAGTATAGCTGCCTCAGATGTATTTTACGAGTATAGCTGCCTCAGATGTATTTTACGAGTATAGCTGCCTCAGATGTATTTTACGAGTATAGCTGCCTCAGATGTATTTTACGAGTATAGCTGCCTCAGATGTATTTACGAGTATAGCTGCCTCAGATGTATTTTACGAGTATAGCTGCCTCAGATGTATTTTACGAGTATAGCTGCCTCAGATGTATTTTACGAGTATAGCTGCCTCAGATGTATTTTACGAGTATAGCTGCCTCAGATGTATTTACGAGTATAGCTGCCTCAGATGTATTTTACGAGTATAGCTGCCTCAGATGTATTTTAACGAGTATAGCTGCCTCAGATGTATTTTACGAGTATAGCTGCCTCAGATGTATTTTACGAGTATAGCTGCCTCAGATGTATTTTACGAGTATAGCTGCCTCAGATGTATTTTACGAGTATAGCTGCCTCAGATGTATTTTACGAGTATAGCTGCCTCAGATGTATTTTACGAGTATAGCTGCCTCAGATGTATTTTATGAGTATAGCTGCCTCAGATGTATTTTTACGAGTATAGCTGCCTCAGATGTATTTTACGAGTATAGCTGCCTCAGATGTATTTTACGAGTATAGCTGCCTCAGATGTATTTGTGTAGTTAACCCTTTCACCATTCGAGGATACATTCGAGGATTATTTTGGCTAACATTTACACAATTATATTCAGATTTAGAAGGTCCTCGGGGAATCAAAGGGCTAAAGTATATCTCGGTAAACTCTCTGACTTCCACAGTTCCTACCTATGCTGAAAAAAACCGTCTGCAAATGGCCAAATTAGAATTACGAAACACGTCCTCGTATCTTGCAAGGGTTAAGCTAAATGTGTGGTTGGCAGTAAAATAGTCATACCCTCTGAAACTGTAAAACTCTGCTAAAATAATGTGTTGCAGTGAAAAATATTATATATATATATTACCGGGTTATAATCAATGCATACAGTCTATTTATTATTATTAGGCCAGACATATTAACCACTAACGTCTATAGCTCCAAAAGGACTAGAGTAAACGAGGTAATATCTACCAGTTGGGAAGAGTCAGCTAGGGAATAGGTGTGGACATAATGCAACCTTTTTGTTCTATTCTTGTTTTAGTTATAGAGGTTAAGGGTCAGGATTGCTGGCCTAATTATAATGAATAGACTATAGTGTTTGCTGTTTTCTGTTTTATTATGTGTTGTATAACTTATATTTTGGTTCTTTGACTTGTCTACAAGTGCAAGTGAATTTCTTATGAAAGGAAGGGCGCTTGTGAAAATAATTAATCATATTATTAATAGTTGTAGTAGTAGACTAGTAGTAGTAGTAGTCATAGTAGTAGTAGTAGAAATAGTAGTAGTAGTAGAAATAGTAGTAGTAGTAGTAGTAGTAGTAGTAGAAGTAGTAGTATTTGCACTACATTGCCCATATAAAGTGAACATTCCATATTTACTGTATATGTGCCATTTTGATCACATTTGAACTTGAAATGAGAATGGTTATATATTGCTTTTTATGATTGCGGAAAAAAAACGGGTGAAAGTTTGCATGCTAACCTGACCTTGTTTAAATTAATGTGAACGCACTAGGGTACACGTAGAGACCCTATAGTAAGTGAAAGTGGCCATATGTTACTCGAACGCTATAATTGTTAAAACAAAATATTTATAAGTGTATGAAAGTGACAAAAGGCAAGGCTACCTGTAACAAGTGTTCCTCCGAAATATTAAAAGGATGATAACGATCCAAATTCAAGGTAGGTTATTAGAGTCAAATCGTTTGGACACACAGAGTTTGAAGCGGTTCAAGTCATATGATTAGGGAACATTAAATTTAGGGAAAGAGTTCCAGAGTTTACTTATTAAATGGAAGGAAGATTGGGAAAATCAGTTCACTCTTGGGTTAGAGAGTTGGACAGAATATGGGTGAGAATGTGTTGCAAGTCGGGTGCCTCCTACTCTTTGTAAGGAAGGAGGTATACACTGAGAAAGCTCTCTTTCACGGTGGCTGAGCACGCTAAGTCACTGTATTGGGAGCGCTAGCTCTGGTGTCAGGGGTTCGATCTCACGCGCCGGCAGTGGAAGTTCTCTCAAAAACTTTCCCTGGCCGTGAAGACTAGGTCTGGATGGACCATTTCGGAGGACCCACAAAGTCTCTTGCCCATGTCCTACTCCCTCAGGGTATGTAGGCGCTTTTGTTAGCAGCCAAGATCAGTCTGTTGATCCCATTGGGTAAGATTTAGGTTAAGTTTGTGTACTGTATTTTCAGCCTCATTGGCTGCTGGCTTGAAATAAACTGATTATTGTAATAGCGGTAAAAAAGTGTGAGACATGCAACTTTGCAGTGTGTAGAGAGAGATTGTAGGGAATTAGTAAGAGGAGGTGAGTTGATTAGAATGAATGCTTTAGACTCTATCCTTTCGAGATGTGCGGTATATGTAGCTGGAATCTTCCAAAACATGCAAACAGTATTCAATATATGAGCGCACAGTGCCCTTATACAGAGCAAGAAGCTGTGCAGGGCTGAAAAGCCCACGGAAACAGTTAAGCACACCTAAGATATGGTATGGCCTCATCACGTAAGTTTTGGATTAAGTGCATGGTGGAACGTTGCGGAAAACTATTTGAATAATGCAAGGTAGAGTCTTCAACATATGAGTGGATAAGACGAAAGATGCAGTTGAGAAGATCAATGAATATTAGAAATAGAACTGGAGATAATAAAGAACCCTGAGGAACACTGGAATTGATAGGTTGAGTAAGTGAGCCATCCACAATCGTCCACAACCTGAGCTATGGACCAACCAGAAAGGAAATTAGAGATAAAGGCACAGATAGAAAGATACAAACCGAAAGATGGTAGTTTGGAAGTAGTGATTTGTGCCAGACTCTATCAAAGTCTTTGGATTTGTCTAGCGCAATATAAATAAGGTCTCGCCAAAGTCACAAAAGGAGGATGACCAAGAGTTAGTCAGATAAGAAAGGGGATCACCAGTAGAGTGCCCCTTAAGGAAACTATACTGGCAATCTGAAAGTAGATTAATGGAAAACAAATACTTAAGAAATATATAACTACGAATATATAAATTAATTTAGAGATGTAGAATATGAAAGCAATTGCACGATAGTTAGAGGGATGAGAGCGGTCACCCTTCTTTGGGACTGGTTGAAAGAGAACAATATGCCAGCAAGAAGGGAGGAAATTCAGAAACGGAACAGTTTGCCTAGGTAGGGAGTCAGCACGGAAGAACAGTTTTGAGTACAATAGGAGGAACACCACCTGGTCCATACGCCTTCTTCGTATTAAGCCCAGAGAGATCAGAAAGTACATCCTTATAAGATATTAAGATATTTGGCATAAGTAAGTTAGGCATATAAAAGTGGAGAGGGAAAATTAAACACTGGCATCATCTAAGGTAGAGTGTTAAGCAAAACCTGAAGCGAAAAACTCAGCTTTGACAGTGGAAGAAGTGACAGTGGTGTCATGGGTGTGGAAATGTAGAGGGAAAGACGAGTGGAATTGTAGAGCGAAAGAGGAGGAAGTAAAATTTTTGGGGAGGTTTTTGGATAGATGCCAGAAGGCCTGGGAAGAGCTACAGTTGGAATGTTCAGAGCATTTGTTATTGATGAAAGAGTTTTTGGCGAGTCAAACAACAGATTTTCCTTGATTTCAGGCAGAAACATAGAAAGTATGAGATTCTTGAGTTTGAAGGTGACAGTACTGTTTGAATACTTCCTCCTTATTGTGAACAGCAGTAGAAGAAACTTGAGTAAACCAAGACTAGTTTGTGTTAGACTGAGAGAAAGAAAATAGAATGTATCCCTTCATGCCTGAGATGATTACCTCAGTAATGCTTTCACCACACTCCGAGCGCACCGCAACAAAAGCAAAAATATTTCCATGGGAAATCAAAGAAGTCCTGCCGAAGAGCCTCGGAGGTGGCAGCGCCAAAGTGCCACAAGCACTACCGGCTGGGAGGATCGGGTGACCGTACTGGAGAGATGGGATAGGTAACAGAGATAAGGTTGTGGTCGAAGGAGCCCAACAGAGAGAAAAGATTACCAGTGTAAGCAGATGGATTAGAGTCTAGATATAAGTCAAGGTTTTGGGCTGATCTCCAGGGTGGTCAGGGATACGAGTACCGTACGGTGTTGAACTAACTGCTCCAGATCATTTAGGGTATAGAAGATGTAAGCTTGTTCACCAGGTTGGTCTGTAAAATGAGAGGAGAACCATTGGCGGTGGTGATCATTGAAATTTCCTAAGATGGAGATTTCTGAGAAATGAGAGATTGATAGGGTATGTTCCACTTTAGAATTCAGTTAGTTATATTTTATTTGTAATCATATAAAACTTGATCCATACACCAAGCTATGTATCCTGTATCAGTGTTGTTAATTTTGTATTATGTTTAAAAATAGGCCAATGACATAAGTGGTACCAAATGGCGGAGGCTTGTCTATCTCTGTTACTCTAGGCCCTAGAGTACAGATATCGACCAACTTCCCTAGAGTCTCCCTAGGGTCTTAACGTAAAAATATACACACCAACGTGAGAGAACCTTAGGTAGTATATATTATGTGTAGTAAAAATAGGCAGAGTAAGAGAAACATAGGGAGAACATGCTGACAGTGGCAGAGTAATGTTTCAGTATTAAGTGTAGAATTGTGTGTGTCCACCTAAAGTAAGCAAGGGGTTAATGTATGAGCAGAAAATAATAAAACCAAGGAGAAAATGCACACACTCACACACACCAGAGAGTAAGAGAGACTAAAGGTGTTGTAATTCAGACAGCTGAATCATGACTACCCCAACACAGTACATCCCCTCATAGTTACACACACACACACACACACACACACACACACACACACACACACACACACACACACACACACACACACACACACACACACACACACACACACACACACACACACACACACACACACACACACACACACACACACACACACACACACACACACACACACACACACACACTAAGAGTAAGAGAGACTGAAGGTGTTGTACTTAAGACAGCTGACTCATGACTACCCCAACACAGTACATCCCCTCACTTTTATACTCGAGACTCACCATTTGCCAGGTATTTGTTACAACCCAGTTCTGACGTATCTTGTCCAGTATCGTTTATATCACTACCGTGTTTGATTGAGTCTCTAGATACCGTTTTGAAGTGCTTATGTTAATGTTTGTTATATATAATATGGTATATTGATAAGTTAGGTTAGGCTTCGTTCACAAATATAGTTATTGCTTCATCATGTTTGCATTAAATAACTCGTCGGGTGCTTGGGGGGTATCACGCTATAATAATAATAATAATAATATAATGCTTTATTCCAGACTCACGCAGTGCAGAGGGGACCATACTGGGGTCCTTATATATCTTACAATAACATAAATATACATACTGTACATACATAAAATAATATGAAAGGTTGTTGGAAGGAACATAATAATTGATATTGGTTCAGGGGTAATTTATCGAGAGGACTTCCCTAGTGGTTAAGGCCCCATTAATTGCTCTTTCCATTCACATATGCATAGCCTACGTGAGTTGCAGTTGGGATGTGTGTACATGCTTAGATTGATATGCAGGATTCGAAGTTGCATAATAAATCGTAGGCAGTGTCCACCATTCTTTTAACTGTCTTCGTGGTGCGATGCATAAGGTGTTGATTTTCGGTGTGAGCATCCTGGATTCGAATCCACGGACTGCCACATGTGTATGTAAAATTTCATTAATCGATTTTAGGAGTATAGTTGGTTGTTGGAAGGAACATAATAATTAAATAATACCAAGCTTGCTAGTACTGTATGTAGTTCACAGTACTGTCTCAACCAAAAACAGTGGCCATCAAACTACTGTACATTTGTATTACCAAAACCACTGTCTTAATAGTATACAGTACCTACCATGCCTCACATCAATATAGCTACCGGTACAGTATATTGCTACAGTACAGTATATCAATACCGGTACTGCACTATATGGTTCAGTACCGGTATGCTAATTATGTAGAGTAGCAGACCTGAATACATTACTTATGGTTAGATATAGAGCAACCTCCTCCAATGTGCCTGCACCCTAGAGGTGTACACTATGCTGGGAGTGTGTAGCATTTGAATTATACTGGTCTCAGAAGTGTTAAGGCGCTGAATGAATTTATAGGTTAGCTTTCTAATGAGTGATTGGTAACAGTGAATGTTCATATAAGCACATAGCATACATGTACTCTCATATTTTGAGAAACATTTTCATGCAATTGTGATATGAGATACTTAGTCTATTTACTGTATTTTTCTTATAATTCCTCCATAGTTGTGTTGTGTACATTGGTTAGCAGTAGGAGTTGAACAATGTTATTTTTGTATCGCATTTGCACATATGAAATACAGAGAGTGATTTAGTGTGTGTGTGTGTGTGTGTGTGTGTGTGTGTGTGTGTGTGTGTGTGTGTGTGTGTGTGTGTGTGTGTGTGTGTGTCAGTATATATTTGTATATATGTGTTTTGGGTTGCATATAACAAACGCATCGATCTCCTTGAGGATATGACGGCATAAAAAGCTAAGCACACCCTAGGCCACCTGACCGCTACCCTGGGCCGCGGGGTCTACGTGGTGTCACAATATTACGATTTTTGCCGTTATCACCAGTCAGAGTTGGATACATAGTTACATACCATCAGCGAATTATGTGCAGGCTTTTTGTGTGTGGTATATCATGTATATATAGAATTATTTGTTTTTGTTTTTTACTTGTTTATTCGTTTGTATGTTTATTTTTTTAATTATTTATGTACGGTATTTATTTATGTTTATTTACCTTTGTTTACTTTGTTTATTGTATCTAGTATTGTTCGTGATTTAATCATACCTGACACATGTTTTAGATTATGTTGTATTGACTGTGGTTTGTGGTTATTTACATAACATGAAAGGATATGGTAAGTAAGTGCTTATAGGATCAATAAAAATGGAGGCACAGGAAGAGATTGGTTTGGCTTGGATGGTTTGGAGTTACTCTTGGATATTTACAAGACGGACAAAAGAACCATCATTTATTGGGTGTATTAGTGCCAAGAATGATGTATGGGTGCGAAACTCTGATATGACAGTGAAAGCAGTTGAAATTGATTTGTTAAGAAATGCTTGTGGAATACGAATAATAGATAGAGCAAGAAGTGTGAAAATGAGGGAGGCATATGGACCTAGGAAATCAGTTGATCAGAAGGTAGAAGAAAGTGTTCTAAGTTGGTATGGCCACATGGCAAAAATTATTGAAGGGAAAATAGTAAAAGGAATGTATGTCAATGAAGAGGATGGAAGAAGAAGACGTGGAAGGCCAAGAAGAAAATGGTATGATTATGTTGTCTCAATGTGTGTAAAAGCGTGAAAAGGAAATGGATGAAGCAAAAGAAGCAAAATAAATAGCAAATTATAGGAATGAATGGAGGAAGTTGGTTAGGGAGAGCACATGAAGGTATGTGTACTCTTTTAAGTGACAAAACTGGAAGATCTTCATATCCCAGCTGTTGATGTGAAGCAACTGGGGGCTGGTGAATGAATGGTGTTCCAATTCTAAAGTGCTTGCTTTTGACTGGCGTCTATTATATGAATTCTTTCCCTGTCATTGCTGTTCCTTTTCCTCCTATGTTTCTTGCTGATCCTCCCTACCCCTTTAACCCATGCTGTCCCAACGTCGGTCCTAATCCATCAGTACAATAGGTTAATACTGGTACCAGCGACGGATGTCATCCATCACTAATACTCGACCCTTGTTTCTGCTTATATCGAGCGGGAACTGCTAACATGATTTGAAGGCAATACTGCTAGGTGTTGGTAAAACCTGCACATATCTCCCCCTAGCCACCAACGGCCACCTACAATCAGTCACCCTTCAGCTCTCATGGTGGAAGGATGTTGTGTTGCTGCAGATGAGTTATTTTGTCCAGAATGGCTGGTACTGAAGGGTACATACATTGCAAAATGCTCTGGCATAGTAGGAGGTTAAGGCAGTGCGGGATTGGGTACATGAATAAAGGCCTTTATTCATCTACCAGTAAATAAGAATCTGTTGTAGGCCTAAGCGAATAGTTGTGAAATTCCATCTGGGGTAAAGTTTGATGGTTTCTCTCTTTCCTGTATGAATGTAGGTATGCTCGACATGGTCTTGGTGCCTACAATTTGTTGTACAGATCATTGTTTCTGTTAAAACAATTATTGTTCAATTCAAGCAGTATTAACAAAATTACTGATAATTATAATTTACAATTTACCATTCTCGAGTGCGTGTTACAGATAATATTTAGCACATATATTTGTAATATGTGATTAAGGATAAACTAATTATTTTTGTCCCATATACATTCTTCAAACAAGTATTCAAATTTGATATCATTTTAGTTTAACACAAAGCTTATGCAGGTCTGAAAATACCAAGCTAAATCATTTTCTACACCAAGCTCTTGTATCAGTAAGGTAATTCAGGAGTCTATAATAATAATAACAAAAATAACAGAGGAAATTAACCAGATCGAATAATCTTAGTGTATTGTTCAGCCACAATATATGCAAAAAACGTTGATTGATTGTTATCTTTATTAACATATTTTCATACAATTACATAACTTGTTTATAGATGGTATAGGTGTTATACCACGGAATACAGCAGCACCCCCGGGAAAAGCACGGCCTCAGAATAGGACAGTATCCCCACCAAACGGAACAGCTCGCCCCACAACTCAACTAGCTTCCGGAACCAAAGGCCACCCCCTCGTTCAAAAGGCGACGTCTGGCATCCCCGGAACCGGCCACCATTGCCGCTATGTCACCAGCCCACCACGACTCCTGGTTGGCCACGGGAAGGAGTGCAGCGGCCAATCAAACAGCCGTGACGTCACCTGCCAGCAGGACATCGGATTGGTCACTACAGGGGATCCGGCAACGAATCCGGAGAGCACTTCCACTTCTCTCCCCCCTGCCCGCTACCCCGAGATGAGAAGGACCTACAGCACTGATAGAAGTGACCTACAGACGTGCCCTTTTTCCCTGTAGTCTCCCAGGGACCGAGACCAGGTAAATGCAAGATAGGAGATCAGGCGGGGCAGCAGAAGGCATCTTACCTCCCTTCCTGAAATCAGAGTGTTTCCCGGCCTCAAGGTGCTCCCCAGCCCACCAGTGTTGACCGACCTCTCCTCAGTGCTATCCGGCCTGAACCAGTGCTATCCGGCCTGATCTAGAGTGTTCCCTGGCCTCTAGATATACCTGTACCAGTAAATCCTGGACAGATCACGACCCAGAGTGCTTTTCGGCCTCTCGCTACCTGTACCAGTAAATCCTGGACAGGTACTGTAACTAAGAGACGCTTTTTGCAACTTAGACCTGTCTTTCAGGCTCCTTTAACACAAGATATATCACGTACCATTTGCCAGTTTAACACACACACACTATCATTAATTTTGGCATTCACTTATATGTATACTGTTACATGTCTGTCTGAATATTCAGTTACCAGACCGCTGTATACTTATATGTGAAGCACTTTGCCTTACACGCACCATACATTAAAATCCAGTTAGCTATTCCCCCCACACATACAAAGTATAACTAGGAGTTATAGGAATCATTCTTACCGTCTCTAGTGTATGTATATAATTATTGTATGTCCTATGTATATTGTATTTGTATTTTGCGTTATGCTTTGTAATTCTATATTTAACTACCCATGCTACCTTCATGCTTTGTATTAATAAACTAAACAATAAACTTGTACACCCACTATTGTATCTCTCAACACCTCCCCCTCGGTTAAAGAGAACCTCGCAACATACGGTGTTGACAACTCACCACCCTTCATCGATTATAGGGATTGGTATCTCAACAGGAATGACAAAACTACGTACAGAACGAAAAGTAAAATGCCAACAGTGATCTACTTTGCTTAGCCAATTGTACACTCAGAATGTAATTATTTTTACTGGAATTACAAAATATGTGTCAACAACTTTCCGTCATTATTATTTTGGTAATGCTAGGTTGTAATACAACTTAGCTTCGTTATGGTCTTTACTCAAATCCAACTATGGACTTTTAGACTCGATATACACTCAACAGGGACACATCGAACACGTTCTTATTCACAATTATATACTCAATCAGGTGGTAATAAACACAATAAACACACATGGATAATTCTATACTCTGATTTATTAATGAACATAAAACGAGATCATAAAGTTCACTTTACTATTATTGATGAATAGTAAGAGAATCAGACATACATAGTCATAATACGGTATATTCACGAATATATCTATACCTAAAACGTGAGTTGAAACTCAACTTAACTATTATAAGGAATAGTAAGTAGATCATTAAATACATTTAAAACATGCAAAGGTCTCTGAATAACATAACATTGAACATGAATTAAAGAATAGTATTATTAAGGAAATATGCAATTATATATAGACACACATACACATAGAATAAACACTTGATAATAATATATATGGGAGTTGAGTATCTACCGTGAAGTATTCTTGATAAACTTTTTAAAGGTTTGATGAAATCTCTAAACACGCATGAATCAGTCTGGCCTAAGCAATATAGAAAACCGCACGAAGATTTCTTTAGCGATCGCTCGGTAACGCGGGGCGAGAGGCACCTAGGTATACAGGTCATTCGCTATAAGTCATCCTCCTATGAAATGAGCTACAAGGTGGTGTCCCTCGCCCTGTGAGGTGTTGTCAAATATTCAAAGCTTTAACAACAAATGTTAGTTTTTCAGGCTATTAACAAATTAATTTTAGCTTTTATGACTATATATATTATATTACAATTTATAAAGTGTATGGTTGTCATGTGAAGCTACAACAACCTTGATAATCCTTTCTTGCACAAGGATGTAGAATAAAAGTCCAGAGATAAGTTTATAGGTTCTTATTAGCCAAAGATATACAGAGCTGGGGTGGCACTGCTATGCTGAGTGCCGACCGGATGTTACTGATGAAAACATGTGCAGCGGTGCCGGATATATTTGGTGCAACGCTGCCGATACTACAGAGTACGGTATATTATCATGGGATATTAAACAATGATAGTATTGCCCTGAAAGTACATGTGTATGTTGCAATATGATTAAGGCATGTGTACACTCTGTATATATGTTGTGTGTGCACTTAACCTATATCAACACCTCCCTCCCCCTTCAAGCTCGTAAGATGTTGTCGAGCTGACTCTTTTTCTAGGAGCCTTTCAGACCTACGTGGGGCCATGGGGGAAGTGAAGGACTCTCTTTCTGGGTCCGTGCAAGACACAGGGATCTCAGGGTTATGGGGGAGGGGTTCAACACCAGGGGAATTCACTGGGCGGAGGAAGCGACGGTTCCGCCAATATATCTTACCACTGGGGAGACGAACCTCATAATCCCTGGACCTGCCGCAGCCCATGACGACCCCAACCTTGTCCCAGTGGTGAGAAGTCGGGTCTTGGATCCGCACTGTGGTGCCGACTCTCAACCTGGGAAGGGGGCGTGCGTGCTGGTCATAGTTTCTCTGCACCAGCGCAGTGTGGGCAGCTGCACGGCGGTCACAGTCCTCGGCCTTGGCTTGCCACGCTGCTGCAAAGGACTGGGGATGAGCAGGGACACAAGACCGTAGTGGGTGGCCATACAAGATTTGTGCCGGGGAGCGGCCTGTGAAGTTTGGGGTGTTGCGGAGCTCCAACAGTCCACGGTCAAAGTCCTCACAGTCGATGTTGCCTGAGGGAGCCGTCTTCAGTATGAGGTGTTTAACGGACTTGACGGCAGACTCGGCATGACCGTTGGATTGTGGGTAGTGTGGGGAAGAGACCAAGACCAACGCTCCATGAAGTCCCGGAACTCACGGCTAGTAAACTGTGGGCCTCCATCTGTACGTAGGCGGAGGGGTACACCAACTTCCCTGAAGTAGCGGCAGAAGATCCTGATGGTGTTTGAAGCGGTAGTATCTCCTTTGCAGGGTACGACAACGGGCCAGCCTGAGAGTCGGTCTGTTATGACGAGGAAGGATTTCCCCGCCACAGCGAAGAAGTCGGCTGAAACAGACTCGAAAGGCCTAGTTGGGTTGTCGTCGTTGATCATGGGTTCCTGCTGCTGACTAGGCTGTAAGACCTGACACGGCTCACAAGCTTGAACTGTGTAGGCGATGTCCGAGTTGATGCCAGGCCAAAAGACAGCCTGTCGCGCCCTACGCTTAGTGGCCTCCACGCCTCTGTGACTATCATGCAGGCGAGCCAAGGTGCGGCGGCGGAGGGCTTCAGGAACCACAACCCTCGCTCCGTACAGGACGAGTTCACCATCTGCTGACAGGTAGTCTCGGAGTTTCCAAAATGGGAGTAGAGAGTTGTGCAGGTCGTAGTGGTTGGTGGGGAAACCCGAAGTAACGCACTCACGCAGGCGGATGTACACAGGATCCGCTCTGGCTGCGTCTCGGAGTTCCTGGAGAATTCTGTCTGCGTCCTGTGAAGGAGAGTTGACGGCGGCGGCGGCGGCGTTGACAGTCACGAGGGATCTGAGGTGAACCGTGGCGTCGGCACATGCTAACTCATCCTCTGGCGTCGGGTGGCTGACAGGGGCCCGTGACAACGCATCAGGGATGCAGAGCAACCTGCCAGCGCGCCAGACGGCTGTGAAGAGGTAAGGTGCGACTTTCTCCTTCAGACGTTGGAGGCGGGGATTCTCAATCGCATCAAGGGTGTAGTTGTTGAAGATGGGGATGAGGGGGCGATGGTCCGTCATGAGGGTGAAGTGTTGCAGTCCGATGAGGTACAACTTGCACTTGGACATGGCCCAGACCACGGCTAGCATCTCCAGCTCAATGGTGGCATAGCGGGACTCGGGGTCGCTTAGGAACCTCGAGCCACACTGAACTAAGCGGAGACGGTTGTTGCCATGATCCTGTAGGAGGGCGTATCCAATACCGTTGAGGCGGGACGCATCAGTTTGTAGAATCACTGGTAGCGAAGGGTCGAATGGGGCCAGGACGGGTGGACTGAGCAGGGCAGCCTTGACCCGGCGGAAAGCCTCATCATGGTCAGCGATCCACATAAACGACCTCTTCGGGCTCATCAGGGGGCGCAGGGGCTGAGTGGCAGTGGCGATGTCGGGGGTGAACTCCGCCAGCTGGTTCACCAAACCCATGAAGGAGCGAAGGTCGGTGATGTTGGCTGGTGTCGGGAAGTCCTTGATCGCTCCGACTTTGCCAGGGTCAGCCGAGATGCCCTCACCTGAGAGCGTGTACCCACAGAAGTTCACACTGGGTGCGGCGACCACGAACTTGTCCTTGTTGAGTGTGATCCCACTGTCGCGGCACCGTATGAGCACTTCATGGATACGCTGAAGATGTGTGTTGAAGTTCTCGTCGTAGAGCAGCACGTCGTCGACAACCTTGGCACAATTTTGCACCCCTTGGAGGGCCCTATCACCGCGAAGGCAGAAGGCGTCACCTGTCGCGGCGAAACCCATTGGACCTCTACAGTGTTGGAAACGGCCATAAGGAGTGATGAAAGTTGTGAGATGCTGGTCCTCCTCTGCAAGTTCCATTTGCCAATATCCACTCAGGGCGTCTGCCGTCGTGAAGAATTTCGCCTGCGGGGCCACACTGCGGATCGCTTCGAAAGGCGTCGGTGAGGGGTGGGCTGGGCGGGAAACTTGGCAGTTGAGCTTGGTGAGGTCTACGGTGAGGCGAACTTCAGCGTTGGGCTTGGCGACGACGACGAGGGGGTGGCACCACTCTGAAGGTTCATCGCCGGCCGGTTTAATGATACCTTGTGCCACTAGCGAGTCCAGCTCCTGCTTAACTTTGTCCCTGAAAGCAAAGGGGATCTGCCATGGGGTGTAGATGGTAAAAGGCACGGCATCGTCCTTGAGGTGGATCCGCATTGGGGGACCCTTCATAGGCTTGAGTGGAGCTGTCTGGAGATCCTCCTTGGAGACCAAAACGTCCTTGAACTCTCGAAGAAAGAACTCCTTGGCTTGTGCAGGTGATGTGGCTGTGAAGGGTAGCTCCTTACACCTGTAGATATGTTTAACCTGTAGAATTGGCTTGGGGAATTCTGCTGAGATAATGGCCAATGCTTGACAGTGGCGTTTGGACAGAAGCGGCGTCGGAACACCCTCGCGGACTTGGATTGTGGCCGAACAGGAGCGTTTGCTGATGGTGAGCTGTGCATGAAACGTCCCCAAAGCAGGAGCCATTGCAGAGCCATCCGCGATGAGCGTTGTTGTCGGAGGCGGAGGTCGTAGGCTGCTGAGAGGAATCCGAAGTATGTCGAGGTGTCGTCGGCCGATCATTGTGATGTCTGCACCTGTGTCAGGAAGCATGTGGAGTTTTCTAGTGGTGCCGCTGTAGGTGAGACTCACGGATGTCAGTGTGGGTGCCTGAACAGGTGATCCCACACGTCGGCAACTTGTGGTCTTCTTCGCTGTAGACTTGTTGTGGGAGGAAGCGTTGTTGTCCTGTGTGGCGGGCGTCTTGGAAGATCTGCAGCATTTGTCGTAGTGGCCCATATGGTTGCAGCGACGACACTGGGCGGTGGCTGCAGGGCAAGCAGGAGTCCTAGGCTTATGACCACGACGGCCACAGTTAGTGCAGGTGTAGTCTTCAGCCGGGCACTTGTTCTTGTCGTGCCGGCGAGCACAACGTTGGCAGGCGGCAGCCGACGCCAAGGACTGTTGCGATGTGGAGAACTTGTTGCGTTGCTTAACCTGCTTGTTCTGCTTGTACGCTGACACGGCGTTAACCTGGGACGGTGGTGCACGTATGGCTGATGTAGCGCTTCGAGTGGCCTCATAGGAACGGCAAGTGTTGACGATGTCCTGTAATGAAGGGGTGGCGTGGAGGGAAAGCAGCTTCTGTACAAGTTCTTCGTCATGTATGCCCATCAGAATGACCATCTTGAGTTGGGTCTCCTTGCAGGCTGAAGAGTTCCCTGGGCAGACGTCAATTTCTTCGGCGATGTGGCAGAGGCGGACGTAGAAGTTGTTGAATGACTCGCCCTGTTTTTGCTTGCAACTGAACAGGTCCCTGCGACGGAGAGCTTCATTGCGAGAATTCTTGATGTGCTCCTGAAGTGCATCGAGGACTGCATCAACGGTCTTGTCAGTGTCAGGGGGTATGCTTAAGGTGTGCTCCAAAAGCCGCTGTGTCTCCAGGGTTAAGCACATCCGCATCTGGATCAGTTGTTTCTCCCTCGGTAATTTAGATAAGTCTACCATAATAGAGTAATCGTCCCACCGACGCCTCCATTCTCTGAAACCCTGGAAGGTGGCATCAGCACGAAGGGGCGGCGGGTTCTGGGTGATAGCCTTCTGTACAAAGGAGTTCTGTGGTGGAGGTGGAGCTGTAGGGGTGGAGGATGTTGTGGAATTGGGTGTTATCCCCGTTGAGGTAGGTGTAGGTGCGGCGGCAGGTGGGGTAATTTGGGCCAGAGCCTGGACAAGGGCGGAGAACTTGGCATCGTCCATCTGTCTCCTGTAGTCCTCCTCCGTGCATCGCCTTGTTTCCTCCTCCTGTCTCCTGTAGTCCTCCTCCTGTTGTCTGCGGTCCTCCTCCTGTCTTCTGCGGTCCTCCTCCTGTCTTCTGGTATAGTCGTCCCGTTGTCTGCATTGCTCCATATACTGTATGAGCTGAAGGAGGTTTGCACTTGTGGTAGGTTGTAGACTTGCAGGGTGTGGTGACAGGGGTGGCATCCCCCTATAGTGTTGGGGAGGTAAAGTGGGGGGAGGTTGGGGAGGTGGAGTAAAATGAGGGGTGGTGAGAGGAGGAGAGGTTGGAGTGGAATGAACTGACTGGTACCCCGTACCAGCAACTCCAACAGTATCTCCATCATTATCTCCACCACTATCTCCACCAGTAGCTCCACCATTATCTCCCTCCCCAGTATGGTCGTGTGGGGTGTCTCTGGGCTCCCCATGAATCTGCTCATCTCCCTCCATAATTGGTTGATAGCTGACACACTGTAGTCTTGCAGGAACGATGAAAATGTGCAGTACAACTGGAACAGTTTATTTAATAGTGAGAGAAATTATCTGTGCTAGAGAGAGTGAGTGAGTGAGTGAGTGCGGTAGGCTTGGCACCACAGTGTTGACTTGGCAGCAATGTGCGTGTGTCCGTGCGCGCATGTACCGGCACAGCTGGAGGGCGTGAGGGGTGGTAGCTTAGCTGCAGAGTTCAGTGTGGCTGGAGCCGTCAGAGAGGGAGGGTATGCTGCTCCTAGCTCTTGTCCAGCTCTGTTTCGGCGGCTATAACCCTCACAGCAAGTTGGGAATGGGCACAAATGACATGGGACATATAATAAAGGCACTGCACTACACTCTTAAGTACTTCACTGCACTATAAAGCACTGCACAATAATATATCCAGGGCTGGAGAGGTGAGGTCTTGCAAGATGGCTGGCTGAGAATCCGGTCTTGGCTCGTATCTCCTGGCTGTATTAACACACTGCGCCATGTATGGTTGTCATGTGAAGCTACAACAACCTTGATAATCCTTTCTTGCACAAGGATGTAGAATAAAAGTCCAGAGATAAGTTTATAGGTTCTTATTAGCCAAAGATATACAGAGCTGGGGTGGCACTGCTATGCTGAGTGCCGACCGGATGTTACTGATGAAAACATGTGCAGCGGTGCCGGATATATTTGGTGCAACGCTGCCGATACTACAGAGTACGGTATATTATCATGGGATATTAAACAATGATAGTATTGCCCTGAAAGTACATGTGTGTATGTTGCAATATGATTAAGGCATGTGTACACTCTGTATATATGTTGTGTGTGCACTTAACCTATATCAACATAAAGGTTATGTGGTGTTAAGAAATATATCATTTTAAGGATATATAGAAGGAATTTATACAACATATGGCACGCTATTTAGAACATGTTGCCATTTTTCTGGGGACAGCTATAAATAGATCGAAGGAGTGGTATGATATGCGACGTTGCCAAGTAATGTCAATGCGGTTCTGTTGGCTACGCACGCACTCACACACACCCCTACAGATACACACACAAACACACATATACATACACAATCTCCAAAATGCAATATAGCACAATGTAATCCCATCAAAAGAGAGAGAGCGAGAGAGCTGGATACGAGTAATGGCAATACTTTAAAGGGTCTCAAACAACGACAACAACATCACCCAGGTAAGACGGTCACTAACCCTCATTCCCCGTTTTCTAATAGGTTTGTTTTGGTAAAAATGTGGCACCACCGCACAGGGCGACCTTGACCTCCTTGGAGCTCATTTCAGTTGAGGTTGACTATAGACTGAGGTGTGGAAAATAGTTAGTGCGGTTAATGCGATATTTATCTTAAGAAAGGGGGGAATTCATGATTTAATTTAAGAAGGAGAAGGGAGTTGAATTGTTTTTACAATTAATTACGTATCTATAGTTTATTGCGAGAAAATTATATTATGAACACATAATTACTTACCGGTAACTGGTATATGCAATAATAATCTCAAGGGTCGAGGAATTCAAATTTAGTGATATAAATCTACTGACTCGGAATTAAATGTGGAAATACAACCTAACCTGAATCAATTGATATTTTGACTACAGGAGGTATAGAAACGCAGAATAAAATAGCGTGTACTAATAGTTATAATAATACTAATAGTAAAAATAGGCGTACACGACGAAGTTGCACTTGGATATAAATACCTGATAAGGTATGAAGGAGTTCTGAACAAGTTAACAGATTTCTATAAGGAATACAGAACGAATTAGCGTTGTATTCGATGGTGAAATAATTAGATAAAGGATCTATACAAAGCTAGAATTCCTAGACGAGATGGATCGAAATTATCTATTTCATAACAGAATAAGAAAATAAGTTATTCGTAAATGGATAAGTTAACGCACAGGACTACTAAGCGTAAATTGGGTAATTGAAGTAATTAGATTCAAATTAAGATCTCTAATTAATAATAACTATAAAGCAACGAGAGTCTGATTTTAATTAAATATGAAATTGAGCGTAGGTTCTAGGTAACTGTTGGATTTGAACAGGGAATAACTACACGATATATACTTCAACTTCGACTTGATACATACACAATAGAATGGACATATACAAGTAAAATCTGTGAGTATTCGGCTAGATATTAGTTTAACACGAGTATGTAACGTATGCGTATTATGATTTATATGATTGAAGACACAAGTTAAACTTAGATCCTGGACACAGATCTACTCAACAATTTATATGGTTCTGAAGGATTAATACATAACGCAATAAATAGCGAACTTGGGCACAGATCTACATAAGAATTAGCTCTGGAATACTCGCATATTTCACCTTACCTTCACATCAATAATCACAACGTAAGACACTTAGTGTCACTTAGGGTAGATTTTGGGAGTGTAGTTGTTAGATACAAGTCTAGCCAACGTGGATCGTAGATTCGTCTGGCTGGACGTCAACGGGAACTGCCTCTCACGAACAGGAATCCAAGGTCCTGGTATCAGAGGGCAACAGCAGGTACGGCAGGAATCCAAGGTCCTGGTATCAGATGACAACAGCAGGTCTTTCAGCCGTGATAGTATTATTACCATAGAAGTCCTTCTCTCTAGATTTCAGTGAGGCTATGTTCGAGTTATTTTGTATGTTTAACTTATATTAACTCAATTTTATAAGGACATAGTGAATGGTTGTGATGTGATATCCGAAGGTAAAACTTATTCTAATAATACATGGTGGGTATAAGGTTATACATATCTATTTTAATTATTATATTTAATATCCTCTTTGGGGTTACGAGGTCTAGATCAGAGATAATTGCAACTTTAGTGATTGTATAAGAATCAGGGGTTATTCTTATTTAACTAATTATCTCTGTGAGTTTCCTTGTTTCCCGGATTACTTATAGTTATCCGGAACGGTATTACAAGGGCGATCCTAGTATTGATAGCATTCCGGTCTCTGATGTTTAATTTGCATAAACATGTGTTCGTTGTATTATAAGTCTGGCTGCGGGTCGAATGAAGGCTGGTGATAGGTCGAGGTGGTTTGAAAGCTTGCTGGTGATTGGTCCAGTTCTCCTGTCATTAGCCTGGAAGACTGACCTAAATTCCTGGTTCTTAGAGAACGGGAATGACCTGATGTCAGGGGGCACTCCTCTGCTCCGTTCTCCTTTAGAGGATGGGAAACTTGTATACTTTCCCATTTCTCTTGTTGACTGCTTCTCCTGTCTTTTCTATTGTCTTGTATAGTAGCAATCCTACATGTCTTTCTCAACCCCGTTACTTCAATTTTATTAGACTCATTGTAGCTCTCAAACACACACACACACACACACACACACACACACACACACACACACACACACACACACACAGTCAAGTAACACAAGCTATAGGAAACCTCACCTCTGTGCCGGAGGTCACAATACACTAGTTTATCTTTAGTTAGATGACTTTATTACTCTTAAACTCCCTGCTTACGAGAGGCAGATCACATTCACTTCACCCAAAGATTATTTTGACCTCACTCACACCTAAGCTAACCTACCTTAGCCTACCCTAGCCATGCCTAGCTTAACTTTACCTAACTTTGCCTATTTAATCTAATCTACTCTTAGCAACAATATTATCTCCTGATCTTCCTTAGACTAATGATAAGAACTGTATAGAAGGACTGCTACAGAGGTCCATTAAAGTGGTGATGAACTTAAACTTTTAGCAGGTTGGTCAGACCTGAAATATGGCCTATCTGTGATTTCAGCCCAGGCGCCCATCACAGAAGCACTAGCATTTTATATGTGGGGCTTGGCCTAATCCAGGTTGTTCATGATTTCCTACTACATAGCATAGTTACGTGATGGGTCTCCCGGGTTATGAAATGACGGCCCAAGAGAAGGAGAGAATGCAAATCTCGGTGGAGAAGCCACGAACTAGCTACATAATCTACCCGCTAACACACACTAGATGTACTAATACCCCATTTAAAGTATAGGAAGTTGGGGCTTCATTTTCCAAGATTACTATTTCAGGAAACTATAGTGTGACAGGGGTTAGAATATGTAGAGTTTTCTGGTCATTTCCATTTTAGTTATATGAGACCTGTTGAGGGAAGGAAGTAACGCATAAGTACGCGGAGTTTCGATGTGAGTATCCTAAGTTCGAGTCCTTGGAGTGCCACATGTATTTGTTGATTTCATTAATTGAGTTTAGAGGTGAAGTTGGTTGGTGGAAAAAACATATTAATAGACACAGATAACCTAGGATGTTAGAGTGTGACTAAATAAGCATATATTGAAGAGGACCCACAAACTTAGACTTAGTACATAGTTAATATGTATAGTTAAATTAGAGCGAAACGGTATTTTACAGAATGGGACGGTTCGGTTACTGCTTAGGATAGCTTCCCAAGAAAATCATTCTAAACTGAAGTAAGGGCATATTTTCACTAAAGAGTTTCTTTTTTCCTTGACCCCCTTCTCCCTCATCATTTAGCCCCACTTAGTGTTGACATTTTAAAACGTTCGCCTCATTAGTTTATCTATTTAAGACCTTTCGTCCCATATATTTGTCAATTTTAAGAACTTTTGCGCCATTCAGATGTTGATTTTTTCCCGGTGAATAAGAGCGAACCTACAATTTGCGAGGAAACGGCAATTTTTCTACCGAAAAAGCATAAAATTATCTCGAAGGGGGTATTGGTGGTATTATTAAAAGCTTGATGGAGGTCTAGAGAGCAAACTAAAAACCTCCCCTTAAGTTGCTCATGAGTGGTATAGCTGAAAGGAGAAGTTAATTTTAAATATACATAGGGTACCTAATCTGAACAAATCAATTATAATGACAGAATTATTCGTTGTTATGATGAAGTTTTAACTGAAGTTGAAAGGAATAACTAAGTCTACAAAGAATGTGACAGTACTATTAGGCGAGGCTACACAGTCATGCCCAAAGACCTTATCTTGAAATTTCATACTAAGAGATATTGGTCAACTTCAGCCATATTATAATTGATCGTATCCTTGGTCCACGACCGACTTGTTATTGGGTCGAATAGGTTCGTGGCCGCAGTAAATGTACTACATATTTTTAATTGAGTTATAATCCTTCATTGAAAGGCTAAGCATATTCATTAATCAATATACATAATGCATATTGTCAAATAAGGCGGACTGAAGAAGTTAAATTGTATTGAATTTGAACCCAGAAAAGATACTGCAACTTTCTATTGCTTTTATTTATTATGTATTTGTTTGTTTATTTACATATTGTGTATCAATCTTTATTTTATTTATTTATATGTTTATCATATTTTTTTGAGCTGTTCAAAAAAAAATTTAGAGGCTTGACACGTAATCCTCAACTATGTACAGTTGATTCGTTTAATCCGCAGAGTCTCAGAATATTATTTAGGATTATTAGAAGCTTAAAATTTAATGCATACAATAAATGTGCAACATATGAAATGGAAAAGGGATGAATCAAGAAATATATAAGCAATACTGTTTCCTAAAACAATCTGAAAATTATAATTGCATAACTTCAATCTCTGAGACTCTGCGGAATAAAGAGTTGACTGTACCATTACTACTGTTATTCTTGAAATATAACCCATTGTTATTTTTTGTCCCATCCTTCATCTGAGTTAATATTTACGTGCCGAAGTACTCTATTGTGTTTTTCCCCCCCAAGATGTAGTTTTACCACATGGGTCATTGTTTTGCCCTGGTGAACCACCAGG